>JRUC01000846.1:0-11454 GCA_000806385.1 Leptographium procerum | reverse complement strand
ACAAGCATGAGGGAAGAGGGGCGGGGGATCGGCTTTGTCCCTGATCAAAGCGGCTGAAGAGAAGGCAACATAGCCCACGAGTGAGACCGGCTAGGCCAGGCCTAGCCAGTTAGGCTTTTTTCGGGCTGGCATTGCTGCAAGTTAAGGGAGGCAGATCGGTCTGCACGTGACGTTCTAACCATTAGGGGAGGTTTTAAGCATAATCGCGTTCTTGGGAAGCTGTCTTGCCCATTTGTAAGATGTTTCCCCGGTCCTTGCGGACAGAGAGCCGCACCCAGCTTTCTCGTAGCATGCCACATTGGGCACACGCGAGACAGCACAAAACTGCGCGGATCTCCGCCAGAGATCAAGAGCTCGGCGCATTCACAGAGCGGTAAACAAGACGGGAACGAGTGAGCAAGCAGGGCGGCCCCGGGAGCGAAGGAGGCTGAGCGTCAAGCTGAATACTTTTGTGGCTCGAATGAGCCAACGAGCGTTGGGCCGATCGATTTCTCGCCCCCTGATCCGTCAGCTAGTTAATCCCCGTTCTTATTTTGTGGATTCGGGTTTAGGTTCCCTGTTTTGCCTCTCTCTCCAGCAACAACAACAGGACTGAGGGTTTTTTTTTTGTGGTTTGGTTATCAAGCCAGATTCCAGCATCATGGACTATGGCCATCTTGTATTCGACACGCCCGGTGCCGGCGACTCGGCACTCTCGAATTCCGAGTTCGATTTTTATGGCTCCTTTCTGCAGGCGGGGGACGTTGACGGTAGTGTTGGGGGCCTTCAGCCTCTGCCTGGCCATCATTATCAGCAGCAGCATCAACAGCATCAGCATCATGAACATCACGAACACCATGAACATCATGAACATTATCACCGACAGAATCACCAGCAGCGGCAACACCATCAACATCGTCATGTCCAGACTGGTGCCGATTTCGATGATGACATGGACTACTTGACCTCGGAGGAGAGCGCGGCTTCGGCCGTGTCGGGCGGCAGTGGCCTGCTGCCAACAGCAGCACCAACAACGACCGGCACCGTCCTTTCGACCTACTCGCTAGCCTCCACCGATGCCATGGTACCGCCGTCCGCGCGCAATTATGCTTACCATTCCGAGATTGCGGCGCCGCCCAGGCCGCCTAGCATCCTGCCGTCACACTCCCCCATGCCCGTCAAAGTCCCGAGGAGAATAGCGGCGACGACGGCGACGACGGCAACGGCGTCAACGACAATGACGTCCATTGGCCTGGCGTCCATGGTTGGCGTATTGCGGACTTCTCACCGGACAACGGCCGATTCGACGACGCCGGGCGATGTCGGCAGGCCGCCTCCGCCGCCGCCGATGCTGCTGCGATTCAAGACGACTAACTCTGACGATGGCGGTGTCGGTAGTGGCGGCGGCAGTGGCGGCGGTTCTGGTCGTCGCGTCTCTGCCAATTCCACTGTCAACAAGCCGGCTGATGACCTGCTCTCTGCGTCATCGCCGACATCGCTTAGCAAGCGGCTTGAGCGACGCGGCCACACCAAATCAAGGCGTGGATGCTTCAATTGCAAGCGGCGGCGGATAAAATGCCAGGAGACGCGGCCGGCATGCGGACACTGTATGAAGACAGGCCTGCAGTGCGAGTACCCGGCGGCGCCGCTCGTCAACCACCAGCCGCAACACCAAATCCCGCTCTTCAGCCTGCAGGATATGCGTTTCTTCCAGCACTTTCTGATGCACTGCTGTCCGCACCACCCGCTGGGCAACGAGACGCTCTGGACGCACGAGATTCCGTGTCTATCGCACAACGTGAGTTTGAGGTCCTGCTGCGGCGCCGCAATGTGATGCAAAAAAGGTGGTAGAAATTGGTGTAAAGGTGTGCAAATTAACGTCTGTCTGCTCACACTGCCTTCCCAGTATGACTACCTCATGCACGCGCTCCTCGGTATGGCAGCGTGCGACCTGATGCAGCAAGATGCCAGCCTCGCAGCGGCCGCCATGGACCACCGGCTCAAGGCGATCCGCGCCATCAAGCGGGCGTTGTCGTCGGTGCCAAAGCAGCGGTCGTCGGCAACCCATTGCTTGCAGCCGGGCGGCGCAGCTGCAACGAAGAGTGTCAATGGCGTTGAAGGAGCCGGCAGCATCGTCAACCCAGCGTCGGCGTCGTCGTCCTCGTCGTCCTCTTCTTCCTCGTTTTCCTCTGGAGCCGCAGCGCAACCGCCACAACCGCCGCTGCCACCGCCGCCATCAACAACTTCGACGACATGGGATGAGAGCACGAGCGGCACGGGCAACCCGCTGTTTGAGGAAGGCAATGCGCTGATGGCAACATGCTTCGCGCTGACATTCCAGTCGGTCGAGCTTGACGACGGCATGGTCGAGTACATGACATTTATCCGCGGCATCTTGCTCGTGGCGATTCAGATGCACGTGCGAGGCGCGCGGATGCTGTTCCGCAACCTGATGAATAATCAGCAGGCGGAGATTTTGAGGCCAGCGCTGGAGCCGATGCCACCGATTGCACGGCAATGGGGTGAGGCGGCCGTGGAGGCAGTGCAGGCGCTGGGGCCGCTGTGTCATGGGGACGATATGGCGACCGGCTATCACACGTTGGTTTTGCAGATGGCGAGGGCGCTGCTGGTGTCTCCGGTCGAATGTGAGTTTTTTTGTCTTCTTTCTTCTGTCTGCTGTCTGCTTTCTTCTGTCTGCTGTCTTCTGTCTTTGTCCTCCTCTTCTTTCTGTCTCTTCGTCTAACTTGCCGTCAGCATACGCGGCCATGACTCGCCACTATGCCTGGTGGATGCAGCTCCCACACGAACAGTTTCGGCAGATCATCGACCTGGACCGGCCAGTGTTTGTTCTGCTGGCGACGCACTGGATCGCGATCAAACAGATCATGGCGAGAATTACCGATGCAGAAAAGTCGTACGATAGCCGGCCGGTGGAGGAACAGCAGCGTCAGCAGAAGAGAGAGAGTCAAGATACACGGCGCGGCGCCAGCAGCAGCCATGGCGATGGCGGCATGGACATGGGCATCTTCCGGTGGCTGAAGCACCTCAACCGACAGGTAGACGCGGATCATCAGCCGTACAATGTGTGGCCAGCATGGGTGGAAGTGCAGCTGGACCGCGATCCGCGGGCATTTCGCCGAGGGTAGTAAAGGAGAAGGAGGAACTCCTTGATATCCTTGATATATGGGTTGAGCATAGAGGTGGTATGCACGGAGTATTCCCCTAGTTAAATATGGCTACAATGTATTCAAGCCTCGGAAATGCCATTTTATTGGCTGATTCCGAGCTAGTCCGAGAAGATGCAGTGCAGCCACAGAAATGGGAGATGGGAGGCCAGATTCTGCAGGGCCATGTGGGCGACCAGATGATACGCGCAATCTGCGCCAGTACACGCGGCGGTGCATGCACTTTGCCGTCATCCGTACTCCGTATCTCTCAGGATCCCCTAGCTCAAAAAGCTCGTCCAGTCCAGCGAACGACCTATGTATTAGTATGGTGGGGCACAAGGCGACAGGCCTGTCGTCCATGATGGGAGTTCGCCTGAGGGAGCGGTGGGACGAACGCCCAACAGCCTGGTCAGGTTAGCGCAGCCGTATTTCGCATTTGGCCAAAGTGGAGACGAGCTGCGGGCGAGGCTGAGTAAGGAGCCCTCGTAGTGCTCAGTTCACATGCTGGCTGGCCCTGCACATTGCGATTTCTTGGCACGGCGAGTTATTAGGCCAGACGAAAGTAAGCAATGCCTTGGTTGATGGAACGGAAAGACCATATAAGACGGATGACATCCTGCCATGGTAGACGACAGGCGGATGGCGAGCAGGCAGCACAACAACCAAGTCGCTGAAAAGCCAGAGTGCGCGTCTGTACTATGCCTTTGATCGCCACCCCATCGATTATGACGACATTACCAGCCAGCGAAACTAGCCGGCAGCAGGATCACAACGGTGACCGCTCATTTCTGCATCATCTCCGCGGCCACTCACAGGATGACAACATCAGCCATGTTCACACATCCGGGTCGGATACCATTTCCACGTCCGGCGGCACTGAGGACATGGGGCTTGGGCCGATGAGCACCAGCGACAGTAGCAGCAGTGGTGTCGATCCATTTTCGGATGACGCTGCTGCCATCGGTGATGAAGATGACGAGGACGGCGAAGACAATAATGCAGCAGACCAGGGTTGTCTCACGAGTGTTTTCCAGCCAAGCCTTCAGCTTCAGATTGAGACGCCGGGAAAGGCGCTGTTGTCGAAGCCGGGGCCGGGCAATGCGGGCCCGATTCCTGTGTATGTTGTAGGGGAGGGGGACGAAGCTTTTGGTGCTCAGAATCAGCAGCAGCAGCAGCAGCAGCAGCAGCCGGCGTTCATCTCGATGCGCCAGTCACGGCGATCGGGAAACTCTGTGCTGGTGGCAGGAGGAGCACCCTGGAGAACGGCGGTGGCGACTGCTGCTAGTGATAGAGACGGAGCCAACATGCCGCCTGTGTCGCTGCAGACGCTCAGCACGACAACGTACAAGTTTGGGCCGGGGCGGCATCCGCAAGTGTGTCTGCTCGGGCCGGAGACGGGAGAAGGCGGAGACACGTTTGAGATTCGACGCAGACAGATGTTTAAGCGGGCACAGGGCTTCCGGACGCGGCTGGGCACCTTTGAGTGGCGGTATGGGTCGCGGGCGGAACGGCGAAGTGTGGCAGAAGCCAGAAGAGGCAGCAGCAGTGGCAGCAGCAGCGGAATCGAAAAAGAAAAAGAAAAAGAAAAAGAAAAGGAAAAGGAAAAGGAGAGCGACGAGGAAGTGGGCAGCCTTCTGGTTCTAGATCGGGTGGTCAAGGTGTATCTGCCGAGCAGCACATCACCGCCGTCGACGGTGACGACGACAACAACGACGACGACGACGGCGACGACGGAGACGGAGTTCCGGCGGCCGGTGGCACGGCTGATCCGCAGCGCGGCACTGCGCAGCCGTGGCAGCACGGGGACGTCGGCCGGCAACGGTGGACGACTGCAGCTGGACAGAGGCTGGCTGATGGACGAAGCGCTGACAGCAGGGGAGCGCGACTCGTCTGTGGTGCTGGCGGTGACAACCTGTCTGGTGATGCTCAAGAAGGAGGTGGACCGACGGCGGGGACAACAGATGGCCGTGATGGCCGGAGTGATTGGGTCAGGATAGGGGGGAGGAGGAAACAAGTAGAAGAAGGAGAGAAAGGAGGTCTTTTTTTGAGAACAAGATCAAAGTGGGAGCTTTGTTTTTACGAGGGAGAAAAAAAATGTACTACTACCTAGCAGTGTGCACTTTCCATTTCAATAAATACTGATACGTGTTACTAACCCTGGTTCCTGCCGTTTCCGTCATACACTTCTTCTGTCTTCTGTCCCTTCCTTGTTTTACTCTTGCCCATCCCTAATTCCCTCCTTTCTGTCCCCCTTCCCCCTTTCTCTCTTACTAATCCATCAGTGCAGCCCCGTGCTTCTCGCCCCGACTTAGTACGTGGATGTCGACTTCGGGCTGCTCGACATCGCCACCGCCACCACCATCGCCACCACCGTCGCCGTTACGGCAGGCGCGCAGGGCCTGCTCGAGACGGCGCTGGCTACAGCGGGCGGTATAGCTGCGGTGGCGACGGCCGGGGCCGCTGCCGTCTCCGAGGTTAAAGTCGAAAAAGGGCTCGTCGCGGCAGGAGGTGCCCCAGATCTCAAAGGCGAGCACCCAGACGATGAGGCCGGTGGCGATGGAGACTAGCTGTAGGGAAGACAGGCGCTGGGCGGCGGGGAGGGCGCAGAGGATGGCGGCGACGGCGAGGCGGTTGGCGAGGCGCAGGTGCTTGGACAGGCGGCAGTAGGGCGCGGCCTTGTGCTGGTGGGAGAGGGAGATGAGACAGTAGGCAGCGAGGGAGACGCCGAGGCCGGTGCTGTAGTAGAGGCGCAGGCCGAGCGAGACGTCGGACGCGGCCTTGGCCTGGAAAGCCTCGGTGAGGCTGTCGAGGGGCGCGTTGGGGCAGTCGGTGGCGACGACGAGGCGCGAGAGGCCGGCAGACGAGAGCACGAAGGCGAGGGTGAAGAGCAGGTGGGCGTGCTGCCAGAGCCAGGCGGTCTCGGCGCCGCGGCGGATGGCGTGGACGTGGATGTTGGCGCCGTCGATGTCAAAGTAGATCCAGTTGAAGGCAAAGGCCTGCACGAGGCCCAGGACGGCCTTGCCGAGAAACGCGTGCAGCGCATAGCCGTGGCCGTTCTGGAAGAGCACGCCGACGACCGAGTAGCCCAGCACCAGGGTGACAAACGCGTTGGTCCGCTCGACCTTGTGCTCGATGTTGACGGCCGGATAGAAGTCGAACAGCCGCGTCATCAGCGCCCGGCCAACACGGCTCTGCGCATGCGTCGTCGCATACCGAAACGCGCCCACGACCAGCGAGCCGCCAAAGAGGTCAAAGGCCAGCGCCACAAACACGCACGCCAGCCGCACCGGCATCGCCAGGTGTATGCTCGCGATCCAAAGCGCCGCCGCCGTCACCGAGATCACCACCTGGCACAGCATCGTCCCCTGCACCAGTGGCACCAGCATCCCCGTCACCGCGCAGTACAGCGCCATGAACAGCCGTGCCGTCACGTAGAATGCAGCCAGTGCCGGGTACGTGTCACCAGCGGCCTCCGATTCTCTTGATTCTCCCGACTCGGCTGACCCGGCTGACCCTTCTTCCCCTCCAGACCCCCATCCCCCAAACGTCTGCACCATGTTGACCGTCACCGCCAGCAGGCACGAGAACAGGAACAGCAGTGCCACCCGGT
This sequence comes from Leptographium procerum, assembly GCA_000806385.1. Classification (NCBI taxonomy): domain Eukaryota; kingdom Fungi; phylum Ascomycota; class Sordariomycetes; order Ophiostomatales; family Ophiostomataceae; genus Leptographium; species Leptographium procerum. The sequence continues at coordinate 4,698 of JRUC01000846.1, read as the reverse complement.
GCACCACGTCGTTGGTCTCGAACCAGCTGACCAGCTGCGTCACGTCGCTCCAGATCTTCCAGCTCAGACAGAACGTCACCAGAAACCGCAGCAGCTCGAACCCGTCCGCCGATTCGGCTGCGTGGTCTCCGTTGATCGCAATGATCCCCACGTACATCAGGTCGAAGAACAGCTCAAAGCTCTGCACCTCCGTCGCCTCGCCGGCCCGCCACAGCAGCCCCCGATGGAAGTATTGCTTGACCATCGGCCGCTCAAAGATCCGCATCCCCACTCCGCTGCTCTTGTTGTGCCATGTCGGCACTCCGCCTTTTCCCCCTTTGCCGCTGCTGCTGCTGCCGTCGTCGTCGTCGTCGTCGTCGTAGTCGTCGCCGCCGCCGTATTCGCTCTCGCCCTCGCTTTCCATCTGACCCTGGCCCCCACCGCCGCCGATGCTGTTTGCCCGCGACGTCGTCCGGCTGATCTGCCGGCTTCCAGCACCACTGCCGTGCTCTCCCTCCCCTCCACCAAACGTCCGCAGCGTCGCGCTGTACCCAAACTTGGTGAAGTTCTGTCCCAGGCTCGCCGACTGGTCCGCCAGCTGCGACAGCTCTGAGGACACCTGGTCCAGCTCCGCCGTCACCCGGTCCCACTCCTCAAAGAACGCTGCCCCGTGTTCCGCCCGCAGCGCCTCGCGCCGCGCCTGCTGATGGTCCCGGCTCTCCTGCAAATACCGCTGGTGCTCTGCCGACCCGTGCACCACCACTTCCACCTGTCCACCTCTGCCTGCCCCGTCTTCTTGCTCCCGCAGCACCCCGGCGTACTTATCCTGCAGCGCTTCCACGTCCTCTGGCAGTGCCACTAACACCCGCCGCCCGTCCGCCATCAAAAACTCTTGTGGCTTGCGTCGCCGACCCGCTGCCATTCCGTGGCGGCGACGCGCTCGCTTTCTGCCGATGTTGCTGCGGCCGTTACCACCGTTGCTGCCATTGACACCACTGGCACCACTGGCACCACTAGCGCCACTGCTGTTATTGACGCTGTTGCTGTTCGTATCGGCCATTGCGCATCAAACTGTTCTCGAGTCACTTGCAGTATAGAATAGGACGCTGAACTGCTTTTTTCTCCTAATCTCATGCACTATCTCTCTGCGAACTGAAAGACTGCCCATCACCACGGCACCGAAAATAAATAATGTACAAGTAAGTTCAAACCATCACGACTGACAGTTGGGCAACAAAGGCGCTATCGCGCCAAGGAAAAACACCAAGACACTAATTTTCTGCCGCTACTCAGCTCTCCAGCACTAATCGGCGTTCCCGCAAAACCTTCTCTGCTAAATCCGAACGCCATTCCATTAACAGTCCGATCCTGTGCTGAGCAAGCAGCGATACGTAAGCAACCGCTGTACTTTTTGCGCACTATACCCTCTGTAGAAGCCCCACTAGTGCCTCTCTATAGCCGTATTATAACGCCACTAAGCCTAATATCCGAATATGTGACGCCTAAGCACTAGACCGAACGCCGTCGGCTTTCCCCATTGCCCTCTGTGGCATGTAGCAATGCTAATGCTAATCCTGTCCGAAGAAGAAGACGATCTAATAACGCATCCCGATCCGCTGTCCAGCCCAGTTGAGTTTGAGAAACATGAAAACAAAAGAGAAAGATATTAAAAACAGGAAATAGCCAAATGAAAAACTCCGGTATAACGCCTCTGTCGGTTCGTGTCCGAGACCTGCGACCTGCTCTTTCAACCCTGAACCAGTGGCTGTGTGGAGATTGTGCTGACTACTTTCATTCGCACGCGGGGGTGTAATCTGCTCGAGTTCGTCTCAGTCGTTCCAGTCTTGCGTCTTCTGCGGCTTGTAGTCGCGTACCTCATCAAACCAGCCCTGAGGCTCATTGTACCGGTAGGCGTGGAACTCGATGCCGTATGGCTTCGGGTGGATAGCAAACAGCATGCCCAGCGGCACGTCCAGCTCCGCTATATCATCCCTCGTCAGATCCATAAAGTATGCCATGAGTACACGACACACTGACCGGTGGCTGATGATCAGCACGTGGTCCGTCACCCGCTCAACCTCCCGCACCATGTCGCGAAGCCGGTTAATAACCTGCAGGTAGCCCTCTCCACCAACGCCCGGGTAGATGTATTGCAGCTTGTCCCGGTGCCGCTTCGCATACTCTTCGGGGTGCCTGGCCGCAATTTCTTCGTATGTCATGCCCTCGTACGTGCCCGCGTTGAGCTCATTGAGCATCTCCCACGCTTTGACGTCGTAATCATCGTCTGCTTCAAAGTACTCTGCAGTGTCCACGCTCCGCTTGAGCATAGACGTCCATACGCAGAAGTTCTTCTCATCAAAGACTTGGTTCATCTCCGGATACGGAGGTGTGTGGGACCCAGGCTGCGGTGGGAATGTGGCCTGCGCAAGCTTGCTCTCCTGCTCAACCGCCCACTCCTTTCGCTTCGCCGTGATGAAGTTGTACAGCGCCAGGCCGTAGTAGTGACCCCGTTCTGTCAAGTCAGAATCGCCGCCGATCTTTCCAAAGACATTATCCGTGCTTTGTCCGTGTCTCGTGATCCATATTTGCCTTGGGGACAGATTAAACGTCGTAAGATATGAGGCAATGCCGCTGCTTAGGAAGCCGGTCAGGCGATAGTTGATGATCTTCCGGCCAACATCAATGATCTGTTACGTGCAAAATCAGTCACAGTTGTTCTTTCTTGGTCCCATCTCGCTGTGAACATGACAATACCTGAATGTACTGAATGTCATTCGTCTCTTCATACTTGCCGAGTGGCTCATACGCGCTCTCGTAAGCCTTGACGCGCGCTTTGAAGTCTGCGAGTGACTTGACAGGGTCCTTGTTCTTGTAGTCTGGACCGGAGAGTTTGAGTCGCATGTTGGCTTCAAGAAGCTAGTTTGTTGGGTCAGCCTTCATTTCCATGCATCTTGTTGTTCCCACTGTGTGTAGGCGGGAGGGTCTTACATTCTGGTCGGTGCATATGCTCTCCACAAACAGAATACCAAGCTTCGGCTCACGCTCCTTGATGTGATCGACGAGAAGTTTGCGCCGATGCAGAGTGCTGTTGGTGGCATCAAGGATCCCAACGGCGCCGTTATGCAGCAGCAGGTAATCGAGGAGCTCATCTAGGGTGTCTATTGCAACCTGTTCGCGCAACTTTGACGCTGTTTCATTCTTGGGATCGAAAAACTCTGCGGTCTGATCCATCCGCGCTTGTTGTTCGCGCTGCGTAGCCTCATCGATGGTATCCGCCGTCGTTGAGACGGCCTCGCCGTTGATCCTCTGACAAGCGTTGAGGTCAAGAGTTGTCGGTTCATCGATTTGGGACGGCGGTGCGCCATTCAGGAGGATGGAGGTGGCCTGCTGCAAAGGCGCGTCTAAATGAGCCATCGACTCCTGCTCTGCAGGGTTCTCCTGAGATTCATCGGACACCCCATCCTCTGGTTGGGCAGCTGTAGGTCGCATACCAGCAACGATACGTCTTCGGTTGCCTACATTAAAGATGCGGGTGTTGTGCTGCTGCCACGAGAGGTAGCGCTGAAGCTTCTTGGTGATGTAAGACTTGCCACGGGCAGGCAGCCCAACCATGATGATCACAAGCTTGGAAGCGACATCTCTGTCGGGAATTCGTCCATCTGGCGAGACCTTGGATCGGGTCATACCCGGGATGTTGAGCGATGTTGCATGTGGGCGCACCCGTGGGGTGTGGCTGCCCGAGTTTTGCCTCAGTGGAGGCCTATGGATGACGTAGCTTGTGTCAGCAAGGTCTTCAACACGAATAAATTATGCATGTGCACAGCACATGCACTATCATAGGCCTGCTTGGTCCGACCAAGACCACAGCCCTGCCTGCATCCTCCATCAAGAACTGGGAGCCAAGGTATGCAAACATGCAAAAAGAAAGGGAGATCGTATGGAAAGAGATGTCGAATTTCCAACAAGGGAACATCGAGATGAAAAGCAGAGCCCACTCACAGTCTCGGCGAACCAGGCGCCGTGGAAGCATTGCTCCTAGCATAGGGTGATTCATAATGTGGGACGGTAGGTCTGATGGTAAAGGGCCCAATGGCGCCATTATATCCGGGGTTCGAGTCAGGGGCAGTGCTAAGGTTCAGGTACTTGAGCGCATGGCAAAAAGTCGCGTCTGCTGGCAGCGGTAATAGACCATTGTGTCCATGGTGGACTGGTAGTGGCGGTTTGTCGCCTGGAAGTAATTTAGGAGATGATGATGTGGACGATGAGGCAGCTGTTGATGAGGCAGCTGTTGAAGAAGCCAAATTCGTGCTCATGGCAAGCTTTGCTAACGTTGACTGCTGAGACTGAGAACGTTGACGATGGACTAGAAACGGGAAGCGATAAACGAGGCGTGGGCGCAAGTTAGTGAAAGCTGGTTGCAGTGTCAAACTCGGTGTTAGAGAGGGGGGGGCAGCAGCTGTGTTGATGCGGGCAGGATAATAATGTAGAGGCTCAAATTGAAGAAGGTGCTTCGTAAGATATGATGCAGTCGGGTTTGTTGAGATAAAGTAGGCAAGACAGCGGGCAGAGTGGGTGTAAGAAAAGGAATACAGAAGCTTTTATAATTGAAAAGACCGGAAAACAAGAATGCTGGGTTAGTTTTACCGCACCTGATTTCTGGTTCGTCTGCTCAGAGACGTATGAAGAAGCTGAAAATGCGGCCATGAACAGCTGGGAGGG
>JRUC01000844.1:0-11501 GCA_000806385.1 Leptographium procerum | reverse complement strand
GGGTGGAGGGGGGGTTCCTTCGCATAGAAATGCACTATTGCCACTTAGCAAGCCATTCAGCTGCGAACGAAAAACAGGATTGTTTTTGAGGCGTGTCTGTAATATTGGACAACACTATCAACAATACTATGTACGGAAATAAAGTTCGATTCTTCGGCTTCAAAAGTCCATACGGTCCAAGGCATGCTCATGTCCATCCCCAATGAAGCATCAGTCAAGTCCTTTTAGATGCAGGTAAGGAAGCATCCTGCATAGGCACATTCCGTACTAACGGATACCCCTTACATAAAATTGCACGTGTCTTTGGAGTCTAAAGTCCCAGGTGCTAGGGGAAATCGTATTAGCGAACAAAGCGCAGATCTCAAATGAAGATACACGCAACAAATTACGACAGCCCATCAACTACCAATTCACCCACGAGTCTCTTTTTTTCCTATTCTTTGCTCGTAAGATACAGTTTCCCTCCGGACCGCTCAAGTTAGCTACCGAGATTGCAATGATAGACAGAACGGCAGGACACAAAGAGTTGACACCGAGCACATCGAAATGTGGGGCCAACTATTGGCTCTAGGGCCATATTCGTTGTTAGTTAGTGTCTGCTATAATACTCTGTATCAATCGGTGGGCTGGTCTTGCTTTGTGCCATCGAGAGAGGATAGACAATCTATTCCGCATCCACTCCATATCATGCACGGCCATGAGGCCAAAGATATTGACCGCTTAGACTTGCTCTCCATCTGAGAACAGTGTATCCGTCCAGAATGCCCTTAATGTGGCTGCTATAGGGGGAAGGATTCTTGCCCTTCTTACCCGAAATGAGAAAAAAGTGCTCAACGAGCCTGCCTGTACGCGAGGTTGTGGGAGTATGTCATAGCACACGTTGCTGTCGCACAGAGCACATGACTTTGGGGCCGGTTGCCTGGACTTCCGCCGGTTTTGGCTATAACATGAATACCCTGCCAATAGTGGCTTTTCCCAACGAGGGGCGTGGATGAATCACCATTGCATCGTTTCCGATCCTCGCATCACAATATTCAAGCCTCATCTCGGCTGGCGCTACTTTGACGACAACTTCAAGTTTTGCGCGGCGATAGTTACGAGCATTCCCAAAGACCTCACGAGTACCTAAGTACGTTGCCGAAGGATGGTCTCTTTCAATATCGTGAGGCGGTCAACAAGAGAAATGTATGCTGCCTGCTATGGAGCGCGGATGTAAACAATGCTGCTTTGATATTCTCGACGATCACGAACCGAAGTACTATCCTATCCGGTTCTCGAGCCCGAGGCTTTTGCCACCGGAGCTGCCGCAGGTCGCCAGAGGCGATCACAAGTTTGATCTCGTGCCTCGGGATCGTGGCCGCTTTGGAAAGACGAACATCGACGGCATTTGGCGGGTTATTGGCCGGCGACAAAGCTCCCTTGTTCGAGTGTCACTCCATGGACTGTCATGCAGCGAGGCAATGTACTGGCTCGAGAATGTTCTTGTTACTTGTTAGTTCTACACTATTTGTTGATGGCCAGTCCATCACCGAGGCCGGTGCCTGAGATATCGAGCTGGGACATGACCAACTTTCAGATCGCCGTTTTGCCAATCTAGCACAGAGCTTTGCAGAGCCAATTTTTGGTGGTATTTTTCATAATATGCTGGAAGATTGCATATGGTCCGCTGAAAGACTGCTTCGGAGTTTCATTGCTTGTACTTTCTCTGACGTTGCCGCAATCTGTCTGTTGCGCTTGTCTGATGGCAATCTGCCGTTGGAGCTGTACGGCATTTATCGTGGACGTTGCAACGGACTACGAAATCCAGACGTGGTGATTGAAAAAAGGTACCCGCTGCCTTGGCAGGCACACACAGTATGTTGTGGCCGTGATGGCTGGAGAATGCCTAACTTTCACATCGCGCACCTCCCCGCCATCATACAAGTTCGCCACCGACAGGGCACGCTGGCTGCTTCCTCGGGTTCCAACAACCCGCTACAACTGGCTTCCGGATATTAGCAGTTGGTCAAAAGTGCTGTTATTGGGTCGATCTTCCCGGATAACTTCAAAAAAGAGGCAGAGCATGTGCCAATCAAGGCCAATTTTGAAATTGAAAACTGGACGGTGTGCAGAAAGCACCGTCAGCACCTCAATTACGTACATGATGTTCCCCAACAAGGCCTTGCTGATTCGGGCTTAGGAGCACCCCGATGGAAACCCCCTGAGTAAAACGGTCTTCTACATAGTAGTATTATTAGCGCAGGTTCTAAATTGGTCTAGTTAGCTCAAGAGCTTGGGGGATCACATGGATTTTTAGAAAAACTGCACGAGTACTCTCCCCCCTAGGACCCATACGAGTATCTCTATTTGATTGTACAAGTATGAGTAGTCTATTTTCTTTTTGTAATTTCTCTCGCGCGATGGCGAGAGATAACCATATCTTACGACGATGCAATCGTAAGATGACTTTTTGTCACACGTGATATGAAAAGACTCTCTTCAAACAGACAAGAGAGCCCCTTTACAAGGAAGCTGTGACAACTCATGCAGCAAATGCAGGCGAGCCTCGTTTTAAGCGGTACTACGGAGAATGCATCTTAGGATGTATTTCAATACAGAGCAATATGCTATATATATATAGTACATCTTACTTCTATTTGTGCCCAGGGCGCTATCGTAGTGGCTATCAATTGCCGAGGAGGCCGTATAAACCTGGCTTGCACCCTAGCCTGGGGGCTATTATCCGAACCTTGCAAATAATATTCACGGAGCAGAGAATGTTGGAAGGGAAGAGGGAGCGCACATCGTATTTGCAGAGTAGCATCACAGGCTCTGCTGCTGTCCCCTTGTCGAACCGACAGTGAGCACCACCCATGCAGCAATGCAGGAATGTATTAGATCCGCCATCATCTTATTAGCGAGTACAAGAATAACAAAGAACATTGCGAACGTGCTCGTAAATGTAAGTCCTGCTTGCCACATTGAGGATTCTAGAGCCATGCCAATAACTCTAACGTAAAGGTACCTATATGCTACATGATTCGGCGTAAGTCTTTACACCTGCCATATGCTTCCTGCCGCTTTTTCTCTTGGCGAGCTGGCATGCATTTTCGTTTGTCTGGCCTGGTTTGCCCAGAACTGGCTTGGCCACACGTGCACAATGTGCGGCAACCAAGCCACCATAATCTGTTTCGTAATACGAGAATGAGAAAGAAGCTGGGCCTACACAACAGGATACTCAGCACATGATGGTCACAATGGAGCTTGGGCCTCCTGTTTACACTTTATACGAGGTCGAGCAACTCCTCTGCTGAGTACTTACTCCTTAAAGCGCTGACAGCAACTTCTCCATAACCACAGAGTAGATACAGTAGATACACACATACTCGTAGTAAGATAGTATCTTAGATAAAGTGAGGGGGAGGTACATCCGTACTTCCACGCGCACAAACGATTTGTAATAGAAAAAGCAAAAATACGAGTGCGCACGGGACAGCCCATAATGACACTATGTAATGCTACTTCGCATCGCAGAAAGCGCCGTACGAGCGTGCATATAAGAAATTACACGTCCAGTGTGTGCTGTTGCGGAAGGCCATCTCTTCCGGAGGGCAGGCCATTCTTAAGACCTAACAGTGGATGCGACCTTTTGAAGTGATCTTTTCTTGATCTGGAAAATACAAACGAAAAGAGGTGCAGGCTAAGCTATATGGAGAAGAACCATGGCCTGGCGTTATTGGTGGATACAGACGTTGCGCTACTACGAATAAGTTATTTTATAGCATGTGCACTGGAGGGGGCCAAAGCAACCGGCGAAGGCCGCTGCGCTACTATGTAGTGGGTGGTGCGAGTAATAAACAGGAGAATTAAGATACTCGTAAAGAGCATTGTATCCTACTCCGTACGAGCCGGCAGGAAGGTAGCCAGGAATGATAACCATCAACCTTCTTTTCATCCTATTATTGATAACCTATGCGAGCAGGTACATAATCCTCCTCAAAAAAGCGGGTATGGAGAAGAGGGAAGAGGGGAAGAGCGCGAGACATGACCAGACACCAAGGATTCCCAAACAGCACCTGTTTCTATTTTTGTCTGCTGGTTGGCTGACATAGTTCAAAACATGAAACAGCTTTAAATTTTCGGCCTCCGGCTTTCCCAGTGCCTACCGGAGGTTTTCCCAGCCTTCCTGCACGGATGTCCTTGAAACAGGATGGGCTGTCGAAAAAAAGAAGAACTACTCTGCATTTACGGTAGCATGTATCTTGCACCAGGGTTCCGGCTCGCTATCACGGCGTAGCATCATGTGCGAAGCGCAGTCCTGAGCAATTTCACATCTGGGGTTTGTAGCTATTCTGGGAATATCTTCTGCACCCCAACAGAACTGTGCCTTTTCCCTTTCGCTCCTGATCGCCCTCTTTCCTCATCAGGACGACTAGGTTGGCTCGGGGCCATCCGCACAGATAGTCGTAACTGACGAAAAGCAGTCATGACGAAACGGCGTGACATTTTTGGCGTTCTATTGTCGGAGCTGTCTCGATTTTTTTTTTACCCCTTCCCCTGCCTCTTTTGATTATCTGACTCGGCGTCTTGCGACAAGCTCAGCTGCTCTGTAGGGACGAATTCAGTAAGAAGTCGTAAGAAAAAGATGCGCGCAGGAAGTCTCATCAGGGCCCTTCTCTCTCAGCTGAGCCACTCTGTGGTGGGCGGTTGGTAAAACACTTTGGCGTTCGCATAATTCACACAGCCCAGCTGCCTCCTGCCTCAGACGATATGCGCTGGGTCGGGGGAGAGTGCGGCTCGGCCGTCTACATAGTACATAGTAGGTGGGAGAGGCTATTGGACCAGGCGGGTCGTGCGCGGTAGCAAGAGACTCTGGGGGTGCGTTTTGTGCCCCTTTCTCTTCCCGATAGGGTGGTGCTAGAGAGTCTGTTAGGAGGAGTGGTTCCTGAGCACTCCGTACGGTTCCTGCATTAGTCCCGGCTCAATTGCTCCACCCGCGTGGCTGTGCAGCGATTGAAGCCTAGCGTCGTGTTTCAGAAGGTTGTCTTTTGGCTTTCCTCGCAAAATTCTCCGCCGGCTCGTAAGGATTGGCCTCACCAGCTACCAGATCGAGCGCTTTCTGCTCCATACATACTTGCTCCGTAAAGTGCGTACTATGCACCATGTAGTAAAGCCTATCCAAGAGGGTTCTTTGCTACCTACTACTACATAGTATGTATATTGCCTAGCACGTACGAGTACACCGCACATAGTAGCTTTACAGCATAGACCCAAGACGATGTGACATTCTCTTCTGCAACGCTGCTACTATTCGCACGTAGTACTATGTGCCCGTCCACCTCCTTTTCTCCATGTCCCCTCTCTCGCGCTGTGGTGCCGCACGGCCGAGTTGGCAGGAGAACACGAGATGCCTGCGGCGGATCTGGTGTGGCGGCAGCACGAGTAAGACACTTTGGGGTCATTTTCTTGTTATTGCTTTCTCTCACGCCGAAAAGGTTTATTTATGTTGCTAGGAGCTATTAGACGCCCCAGAATCAGGACAAAAGCGGTAGGCAGAGCGCTTGGGTGCGAGAAAGGACGGCCATGCCGGCGCCTTCGAGGCCCTTCTAGAGGCCGTTTGTCGCCTGCAAGCTTTCGTTAGGCTTATTGGGGGGGGGGAAGGCCAAGGCCAAGAGGGGTCGGACATGCGCACGAAGCGAAAAGGAAAGAGCAGCCAAGCAGAGCGCGAACTGATTGGTTGGCGTGTCTTTTAAAGCCGAACCCCTGCTCCTTGCCACAGAAAGACGCAGAAAGAGCGACCCGCCATGTGGGGTTTTGGAAGCCACGATGAGTGGTCCTGCTCGCTCGATTGGCTGTTGACAATGAAAGAGATCAGCCAAAGAAAGAGCGAAATGGGAACCGCGCGCTCTGTCCATCTACACACGAGAGTACATACGACGTACTTACCATGCAATGCCTGTAGGCGGGTGGATCGTCAACTTACCCTGTCCGATACTTGCAGCAATGAGCACTTTATTTTTGTCTTTTTTTTTTTTTCTACGTCGTATACGAACAATACTATGTACCATGTAGCGAGTCAACGGCGGTTCCCCGCTTGCAGCACTACTTTGTACTAGTGGTATGTTACGTGCGATGCTAAGCCGAGGGAGAACAAGAAGAGGCAAAAGGAGGCAGACGGCAAAGAAAGAAGCCAGTAAGCAGCCTCTTCTTCGACTTCGATCTGGCCAGTGATCGTTGGGCGCTGCGATGGTTGGCAGTCTGAATAAGAATGGGTGGGTGTGAGGCTTTCATGTCTCGGAGGGACGACACCGCCTGATGGCCACTACGGGGCAGCCTGGGAAGAGAGAGAGAGAGATCAACTCCCAACTTAGAAGACACGAGTACTCCTTTTACGGCCCTTTCACACCCCTGGGGTGACATCCGTCCGCTTTCAACAAGGATCATGGTCCAAAAGAAAGCCGAAGAAAAACAAAAGCCAAAAAAAAAACCAACACCACCCCTCCCGCCTCTCCCCTCCCAAAAGGTCTTTGACCCCTGGCTGCATATTTGGGCTCCGGTTGACCAATGGTTATGCCGACCCCCTGTCTCCTTCATCCACACCTATAGTGGTACTTCCTCACTTACACCATGTCCATACTCACAAACGAAGACAGCCTCTGCTGGCCGCTTGCACGGCCGCCCTGCTCTTTGTCGACGCACAGCTTCTGTTGGACAGACGGCTATATAGAACGAGTCTGTCCCGACCTCATTCTCTCTCTTTCTTTCCTCTCCTCATCCCAGCTTCGCCAAAGAGTCTTGTTCTCTGACATTACTTGTTTATCTTTTCTTAACCTCACCTTCGTTTCTAGAGTGTCAAAGTCATTCGCTTCTTTGCTCTCAATACCCCCCATCCAAATTATTCAAAGTAACTTTCCTCTTTTGGTCTCATTCACTTGCTCGAATAGCAGCGCTATATTCAGCTGAACAGAAACATACATCGTCTTTTCACCATCACATTCGCTTTCTAGCCTACAACATCAACATCAACATCTACTGAACAGATCTGAACATGAAGTCTGCTACAGTTCTCGCCTTCGTGGCTGGTGCCGCAGCTACCGTTAGTCTACCTTTCCCCCGGGTTATATCCTGTTCTACATCTACTGACAAACACAACGTGCAGAGCTTCATCGATGCCGGTTCCTTCACCTGCCCCAGCAGCGGCAAGGACAAGTGCTCGACCAGCCAGTCCAGCGGCTGGACCTTCGACAGCCTCGACGTCGGCAGCTTCTCCAGCTTCAACGACTTCGAATGGTCTGGCTTCAGCTGCGAGTCTCACTCCTCTAAGCGCTCTCGCATCGACCGCCGCACCGGCAGCAAGTATGCCGGCGGCTCTTGCAGCTCCGAGGTGTCGTCTTGCCCGTCTTTCAAGAGCAGCAGCAGCAGCTCGTCTGGCTCCAGCAGCTTCTCCGTGAGCGAGATCCACATCTCGACCGAGTTCGACTGCGACCTCGAGTTCCACTACGGCATGACGGACGGCTCCACCTGCAAGCAGCGCACTGGCTGTTCCAGCAGCGGCTCCGTTGTCACCAACAGCCAGTGCGGTGGTGCCACCGGTGTCACCGTCGTCTACCCGTCGCAGACTGGCAAGCCCAAGAGCACTTGCAGCATCAGCGTCTCCACCGTCTCGTTTGCCTGCAGCTCCACTACCACCGGCTCCAAGAGCTCCACCACCAAGGTCCACACCAAGTCCACCCAGTCTTCTTCGGTCGTGACGACTTCGTCTGTGCAGACCACCCCGGTTGCTTCTACCTCGGCTGTGTCTTCGCCTGCTGTGTCGTCGCCGGCCAAGTCATCGCCTGCTAAGTCTTCGCCTGTTAAGTCTTCGCCGGCTGTCTCTTCTCCGGCTGTGTCGTCGCCTGCTGTGTCGTCGCCTGCTGTGTCCTCTCCGGCTGTTTCTTCGCCTGCTGTGTCGTCGCCTGCCGTTTCGTCCCCGGCTGTGTCCTCACCGGCTGTGTCGTCCCCGGCTGTATCGTCCCCGGCTGTCTCTTCTCCGGCTGTTTCGTCGCCCGCTGGTTCGTCTTCTGCTGTGTCGTCCCCGGCTGTGTCGTCGCCTGCTGTGTCGTCGCCCGCTGTGTCGTCGCCCGCTGGTTCGTCTACTGCCTCCACCGTGGCTGTGTCCTCGCCGGCGGTGTCTTCCCCTGCTGGTTCTTCCTCGGCTGTGTCCTCCCCCGCTGTTTCGTCTCCGGCTGGCTCGTCCACCGTCTCTTCCCCGGCTGGCTCGTCTACCATTTCTTCTCCCGCTGGTTCGTCTGTCGTTTCCACGGCGGTGACTTCTCCGGCGGTTTCTTCCCCTGCTGGCTCGTCCACTGTTGGCTCTTCTTCGGCTGTTGGCTCTTCTTCGGCTGTCTCTTCCCCCGCTGTTTCGACCGCCGGGGTGTCTTCCACCAGCGGTGCCATTTCGTCGACTTTCGCCGTCTCCACTGCTGGCACTACTAGCATCTCCGCTGTTGTGTCTTCGGTCCAGTCTTACACCACGTCGACCATCTTCACGACCACGACTTCTACCATCACCAGCTGCGCTGCCACTGTCACCAACTGCCCGGCTGAGTCCTACAAGACCACCGTTGTGACCATTGCTGTGTCCACGACTGTCTGTCCCGTCACTGCCACCTCGACTGCTGCTACTGAGACTGGCGCCACCACTGCCACTGCTGCTGTTGGCTCTACCACCTCGACTGCTGCCGTTGCTACCTCGACTGTGTCTGTCCCGACTGTCGTGCCACAGTGCCTGAACACCTGGCTGTTCACCACTGAGTGCTCGGACAACACTGACTCGGCATGTTACTGCCCTGATGAGGTCTTTGTCCAGAACATTTTCTCTTGCGTCTCTGCCTACGGCACCACCGATGAGATCATTTCTGAGGCTGTCATCTTCTTCCAGGGCGTGTGCGCTGGCTATGCTGGCGGCAACCCGGCTATTGTCACCGGCGCTGCGTCTGTGACTAGCACCCTGACTGCCACGGCCACTGCCTCGCTGACTGGCGCCACCTACACCACCGTCATCGTTGAGGCTACCACTGTTGTGCCTTGCACTAACGCCGTCGGCTCAACCATCTCTGGCTCTAGCACGACCACGGTTGTCAGCACCGCTGCCACGGTCCCGCAGGTTGGCTTCGCCACGGGCTCGACCGGCTCTGTCGCTGTTGTTCCCGTCACCAGCGTTGCTACGACTGTGGCCACGAACGCTATCACTGCGACCGCTGCCACCGGCGTGACCAAGACTAAGTCGGCTGGTGCGGCTACTGCCACTACTGTGGCGGGTGCTGCTTCCGCCACCGGTGCTGTGGTTGCCACTGGCGCCGCATCCAGCACTGGCTACACCGTGCCGAAGCCGTCCAGCACCTTTGTGACGGTTAGCGCTGGTGGCCGCACCCAGGTGTTCGGCCTGGCCGGTGTTGCCATCATGGCGGTCATGGCTCTCCTGTAAACGGAGAATTGGACCGTCCTGTACTTTTTATTGGGTAATGCCGCGACTGTTGGGGCATTCTGTACGCATAATTACTGTCTCTGAAAAATTTCCTTACTGTTCTGTTCATGCTTGTCTTTGGCTTTGTCCTACACTCTGGCACTTGTGCCCTGCAACGGTTGGACGGGTGGTGCGCTGGAAAGACGTTGATAGTCTAATGAAAGCGGCCCCCAAAGCATTCCTTCCTCACCTAAAACTAAAATTTCCTTTCTTACGATCCTTACGAACGGCATTTACACAAACAGGTGGTCTTGGACTGATTGATACTACTTATCAAACAATCATTTATCTCATAGCATGTAGATACACTACTTTACCCTGGCGGACTTCGTTTCCGATTTAATAGTAATTAGGCAAAGACCACTTTTCGATCAAACTCGTTCCAACTTGAAAATTTGTTATTGTTGTGAAGTGAAAACGTATTTGACATATGATGGGCGGATGGTACATGGAAACTTTGAGGAGGTGGTGGTCCGTGCGCATATGCAGAATCGGGATTTGCAGGTTGCTCCTGCACTTTTTTGTAGCTAGTCTGCAATTTGTCTGAAAGTCGGCCGCAAGCAGCATCAAAGAAAGACAAAGATAAAAGGCTAGAACACAGGCGCAAGGACTGCAGAAGCCGAAGTAACGTTGGACCCAGACGCAAAAATACCTACTGTTTAATTTCGGACGCAGTCTAGGAAGCTGGAACGGCAGACTAGGGCTGCCTAGTGCAGGATGTCTTAAAGAAGAAGGGCAAGAAGCGAATGCGAGGAACTGAGTAGCAGCAGCAAGCAGCAGCGGCAAAAGAGCAGGGCATTTCTCATTGTGAGAGAGACATGTTGAGCCCGGCGAGAGCAGCGAGTGCTGCTGCGTCCCGGGCGGCGTCATTGGCAGCAACAGCTTGCCGGCGGGTAATGAGCACAGAGGCAACAACACCGCAGTCAGCAGCACCGCAGTCAGCAGCACCGCAGTCGACAGCAGCAACAACGACGACATCGATGAAGACGCCTCTGGCCTCTTCAGGGCGACGACTACGGATACCGGCGCCGTCAGCAGGCTCTGCTCGCTGGCCGGACTTTGTCCCGCGAGAGACGTACGAGCCGTCGACGGGCGTGCCGCGGTCGTACTTTCTGGGCCACCACCGGGCGGCACTGGACCACATGCGACGCGTGCTGGCAACTGTCGGGCTCGTGATTGAGTGCCGTGACCTGCGGGTGCCGCTGACGGCGTGGAACCCACTGCTGGAGACATCGCTGTCGTCAGGTGTAGCTACAGAGGAGGGTGACGAGGGCAGCAGCAGCGAGGGAGCGGGGAGACGAGGAGGCAAAGGAGGGAAAGGATCAGCAGCACCAGGAGATGACGGACAGAGCAAGACCGGCGGTGTGCCTGGCCTGGCGAGCATGGCGGCGGTGTCGGCCCCGTCGTCATTCCTGCCGTCTGCCCGCACAGACCGCATGCGCATCATCGTGTACACGAAGCGGGATCTGGTGGTGGACCCGTCGCGACGCTCAGCGGAGGCAGCCTTTTCTCCATCGCCTGCCGACCTCCGCCGCCTGGCCGGCTTCCACCGCCACGAGGCCGACGCGGTCCTCTTTATGGGTGGCGGCGACGACAAGGGCGCGGCAGGGACAGCAGCAGCCCGGCGCGAGGCGTCTAGGCTCGTGGCAGCCGTGCGCGCGGCTGCGCGGCGCCACGGCCAGCAGTCGCTGACGGGCCTGCGGGCGCTGGTGGTGGGCATGCCGAACGCGGGCAAGTCGACGCTGCTGAACCGCCTACGGGCGCACGGCATGGACGACCCGGCGCGGCGAGCACGAGCGGCCAAGACGGGCTCGCAGCCGGGCGTGACGCGCAAGCTGGGCACGCCGGTGAGGGTTCTGGGCGGAGGAGCGGGAGCGGGAGCGGCGAGCAATTCGGGCAATTCGGGCAATTCGGGCAATTCGGGCAATTCGGTGAACTCGTCAAAGGTGTCGCGCTCGGCTGCCGACGACGATAACCTCCTCGTCATGGACACGCCCGGCGTCTTTGTGCCCTACGT
>JRUC01000843.1:0-11528 GCA_000806385.1 Leptographium procerum | reverse complement strand
TTTTTTTTTTTTTTTTTTTTTTTTTTTTTTTTTTGGGCACTCCTTGGCTCCAACACGAACTGAATTGATGGACAGATCACAGCAAAAGTACTTTTGCGGGGAGATAATTTGGCGCTTCTATGACAAGCTTGGGTAGCTCTCATTGCAGAAAAGGGGAAAACTAAATAATTCGTGAATATTTCTACATTGCCTTTTGATTTTTAATTTGCTTACTATGAATTGAGTACAGCCGCGGCTGAGTAGTCGTTTCAAAAGTACTCAATTGAGTGAGACACCTTTCCAAGACAAGACAAGAAAAGAGAAGAAAAAACGAGTGGGTTCATCGTCATGGAGAGGTCCGCGTGAGGAGAACAAAGGTATAAAGCTGTCGCTGGCCAGACCTGCCATCCCTGTTGTTTCTGTCTCAACAGCAGCAGCAGCAGCATCGTCACTTTTGTCTCGTCAGATTTAGCTACAGCTCTCCTGCATTATCTTTCTCTCCGCCCTTGCCCCCTTCCCCCCCTTTGCCTCCTTTGCCCTGCATATCCGCCATGGCCAGGATCCTATCACTCTTCACGTCGCTGCTGCTGGCGAGCGTGTCGCTGGCCCTGCCGCTGGTCGAGAGGACGGCGACGCAGCCGAGCGACGACAGCTTCTACACGGTGCCGGCCAACATCTCAGACTACGCGCCGGGCGCCATCATCGCCTACCGGAAGCCGCCGTCGCCCATTGCGGCCTTTGGCCTGCTGCCGGTCAACCTGCAGGAGACGTGGCAGATCTCGTACCGGACGACAGACAACCTGGGCGCGGCCACAGCCACGGTGGTGACGGTGCTGATACCGTATAATGCCGACTTCACAAAGGTGCTGTCGTACCAGGTGGCCGAGGACGCGTCGTCGATCAACTGCGCGCCCTCGTACGCGCTGCAGCTGAACTCGGCCACGGGCGGCCTGCTGGGCACCATAATCACGCAGGCCGAACTGCTGCTCATCGTGGCCGGCCTCGAGCAAGGTTGGGTCGTCATCCTGCCCGACCACGAGGGGCCCCTGGCCGCCTACCTGTCCAACCTGCTGGCCGGCCACGCCACCCTCGACGGCATCCGCGCCGCCCTCGCCTCGACCGCCTTTACTGGCATCCACAGCGACGCCACTGTCGGCATGTGGGGCTACTCTGGCGGCTCGCTGGCCTCGGCCTGGGCTGCGGAGCTGCAGCCGTCGTATGCGCCCGAGCTGTCGGCCAACATCGTCGGCGCGGCCATTGGCGGCACTGTGCCCAACATCTCCAACGTCATCACCACCATCGACGGCACTCCCTTTGCCGGCCTCATCGGCGCCGGTATCCTCGGCCTCGCTCAACAGTACCCGGCCCTGCAGACGATCCTCGACACGGTCCTGCTGAGCCAGTACCAGTCCAAGTTTGCTAAGATCAAGCAGCAGTGCTTCGTGCCCGACATCCTCGACTTCCTCTTTGCCGACGTCAAGTCTATGGTCAGCAATCCAAACATCTTCTCCGAGCCCGACGTGCTAGCCATTCTCAACGCCAATGCGCTCGGCAGCAACGTGCCCAAGATCCCGCTCTACGTCTACAAGTCGGTGCTCGACGAGGTCAGCCCCGTTGCCGACACAGACGCGCTCGTCAAGAAATACTGTGCCAGCGGCACGTCTGTACACTACGTCCGGGACCTCGTGTCTGAGCACGGCTCCCTGGCCGTCATCGGCGTGCCCAAGGCACTCGCATGGCTCATCGATATGATGAAGGGCGGGACACAGACGGGCTGCAAGACGCAGACCACCATCTCGTCGCTGCTGGACGTTGCCACGCTCGAAGTCCTCCCCTCGTTTATCGTCGACTCCCTGCTGACCCTTCTGGGGGCTGGTGTTGGCCCTACTTTCTTTGGCTGAGTCAGCCAGGAATGAGAGACAGGGAGAGAGAGAGGCCACGAGAAGATGTAGATGCAAAAAGCATGGCTAATGCATTTTGTATCTAAGTTGTTGGACTGTTCTAATCGGCTTTCTGCCAGCTACATTATACTTACTGTTAATATTAATTTTTTTTCGTCTACTTCTTCAGGAACCCTGTTCCTCTGGACGTCGTGAAAATAATAGCGCCAGTGCTAATGCTTAAAGCACGCGTCTAGCTAAATGAGATGCAAGCGCTAGGAGGTGTTATGGGTACGGGGTAGCTCGCGTGGTTCTAGAACGCAGAATGTGGACGCAGAATCACTGCTCAATCACATGGTAGTATCCCCACAAAGAATCCCCATGGCTTGTCGTCCGACGTCCGTCTGCGGATGTTCATCTCGGACGAAAACCTCAGATGAAACAAAAGGGTGACAGAAACGTGCAATCCTCAGAGGCTTTGACGACTCTTGCAAGTTTCCACTTTTCAGCGCAAGCGAACACCGGTAGCGAGATGGTTATACGAGCTGTAGCCTCCCATCGTGAAACGCTCAAGCCGCCCGATGGGACTACCCGACAGGCCGGACCAGGGGGACTTCTCCAGGGGTCTGTCGCTCTGAAACGGGTCGGCGCTCCACCGGGCGGCCTACTACATGGCATACAGACGGGAAAAGCGGCTTCTGCTCAGAAGAAAAAATTAATGTGGAAATACGAGCAGAGGAAGGAGATGCCCAGGACTACGCCATCATCTATATAATATTGAGATCACGCCCACGATGAGCCAGATCTCTGTTTCTTGTTCCTCTGTCTCTTCTACCGTCTCTCCATCATTGACATCGTCCTTCGTTTCTAGAAACTCTCGTTTTATTTTTCATTCGTTTACCGAGCTCAGCTCTCATCCATTCACTCATTTCTTTGACACTCTTTCTTCGCTCGCTTACATAATCACATTTACCAAACAACTTTTCGACCGAAACAACAAACATGAAGTCTGCTCTCGCTTTCGCTGCCGCTTCTGCCGCCCTGGTCTCTGGCGTCTCGGCGGCGGCCATCGCGCCCCCCTCAAAGGTGCTGCAAGCCCGGGCGACGACCATCTGCGGGCAGTGGGACTCGGTCGAGACCGGCTCCTACACCGTCTACCAGGACCTGTGGAACGAAAACGCCGGTACGGGCAGCCAGTGCACGACGGTCGACGGGCTCAGCGGCAGCACGCTGTCGTGGTCGACGTCGTGGTCGTGGTCCGGCGGCTCCAGCGACGTCAAGTCGTATGCCAACGCGGTGACAAACATTGACATCAAGCAGCTGTCGTCCATCAGCGAGATTCCGACGACGTGGGACTGGAGGTGGGAGCTTTTTTTTTTGTTGCTCTACTATTGTCCGTAAAACACGATCATTACGCAAAGTGCTGACAATGGAAAACGTTACAGCTACTCGGGCAGCAATATAGTGGCAGACGTGTCGTATGACATGTTCACGTCCTCGACGGCCACCGGCTCCAACCAGTACGAGATCATGATCTGGCTGGCCGCCCTCGGCGGTGCCGGCCCCATCTCGTCGACCGGCAGCACCGTGGCCACGCCGACGATCGGCGGCGTCAGCTGGAAGCTGTACAGCGGCCCCAACGGCGACACCACTGTGTACAGCTTCGTGGCGACGACCGAACAGACGAGCTTCTCCGGCGACCTGCGCGAGTTCTTCACCTACCTTATCAACAACGAAGGCATGTCCAGCAGCCAGTACCTGCTCAGTGTCGGCGCCGGCACGGAGCCGTTTACCGGCTCCGACGCCGTGCTGACCGTCTCGGCCTTCAGCCTCAGCCTGACTGAGGGAACAGCAACTACTGAAGAGGCTGTGACGACCGCTGCGACGACCAAAGTGACGACCTCCATCAAGGCCACGACCTCTACCAAGGCCACTACCTCGGCTAAGGCCACGACTTCCACCAAGGCTACGACTTCCACCAAGGCTACGACTTCCACTAGCGCCACCACCTCTTGCACGGCCACCACTTTTTTGACCACGGTCACTTCGACCAAGGCCACGTCCACCAAAGCCACTTTTACTGCTGCCGCTACCGCCGCTGCTGTAGCCTCCCACTATGCTCAGTGCGGCGGCACCGGCTTCACAGGCGCGACGACGTGCGCCAGCTCGTACACGTGCACATACTTTAACCCTTGTAAGCTGCTCCCATAGTCTCCTACGGCAATTTGTCATGCCTACTAACCATCCACAGACTACTCGCAGTGCCTGTAGTTGATGACCCGATGTCCACCTTCTCATTCTCCTGTACTTTTGAATTATCTGCCTAGACGGCGTGGGATTAAACCCTATTTTGGATTGCATAATTGGCGTCCTGTAATCCACTTGTTTATATCATTCTTCAATAACTGGTCAAAGTAAGACATCTTACCTCTGGATCGTTCAGCCCATTAGGACCTATTTTCGGTCACGTGCTCTGAAATATTTCGTGCCACTGATGTCTGAAGAGGCAAGCGACTGGGGATGGACAGCCTTTAGGAATGAAAATGTAAAAGAGGGGAGTGCCATTAGACTAAACAGAGTTGCCAAGCAGATAGCGAGCTGCTGAACTGAAGGGCTGACTCATCTCTGGTCTCGCAATCGTGTCCCGCTATAGCGGTGCGGCCCGTACTAGAGGGCTAACTGTAATTATCAAGCCTGCGCCAAGAATCGCTGTGTGGAACGCCAGCTTTCAGTCCTGGATGATGACACCATCCAAGCGGCTAATGGCGCCCGGCTGACTTTATATCGCGGAAGAGCGCGCACACAAGCCACAATTTTTTTACGTTTACGTTTGTGTTTTTGTTTTTGTCTTTGCAAAAACACTTCTTTGAAACAGCTCGTCAGACATTGTAGCATTGCAGTGCTGATCTGCGGGCGCACTTCGGAGCGAAAATACGGTTTTTTTAGGGGGCAGAAATCGGAAAGCGCACTCTTGGAGCTCTCCGCCGGCAACATATTTCTTCTCTGCTCTGCCACTCCAGTGCTCTTACTCTTCTCACGCTCTGCTCACTCTCTACATAATGATCTCCTCTCTCCTCCGAAGCTTCATACTGCTCCTGCTGCCAGCGGCGCACGCATCTGTCGGCCCTGCGCCTAGATCGCAGGAGACTTCGCCGGCTCAGCAGGACACGGCCTCCCAAAACGTCAAGTTCGTCCTGCCCTCGCAGCGCACCTTTCTCCTCAACATTCCCGGCGGCTATGACAACGGCACTGCCTATCCCCTGGTCCTGTCTTTCCATGGGGGTGAGTTTTTCCTTCTCTCTCAGTCCAGCGCGAGACCGTGACGTCCAACTCTGTCCTCTTTCTCTCTCTCTCTCTCTCTCTCTCTGACACCTCTTCAGCCGGCGGCAACAGCAAGAGACAGCAGCGCATCACCGAGCTATCGGACCCGTCACTGCGCATTGACGGCAAGCCCTTCCTGACAGCCTATGGCCAGGGCGTCAACAATACCGAATGGGGCATGAAGCACATCTGGAAGGGAGCGCCATACGAAAACACGACCGTAGATGACGTGAGAATTCTGTTTTCCCCTCCATTCCACCCCCTCTCCTCTTCCCTCTCCACCCTATCCGTCTTTTCTCTTCCACAAAATCTCTCTCTCTCCCCTCTTAACCGCGCCCAGATCGCCTACGTCTTTGACCTGATCGAAACCGTCGCCGCCGCCTACACCGTCGACCGCTCCCGCATCTACGCCTGCGGCAAGTCCAACGGTGGCGGTTTCACAGCCCTGCTGGCCTGCCGGCCCGACACCTCGGCCGTCATCGCCGCCTTTGCGCCCGTCTCGCCAGCCCTCTACCAGGGCACCTACGCGTTCTACAACTGCTCCCCGGCCGGGCCGGCCCCCCTGCTGCACACCCACGGGGTCGAGGACCGCATCACCGAGTTCCACGGCCGCACACCGCTCGGCGGCTCGTTTGGCCCCGAGCCCGACGTCCGCCTCTGGCGTCGCGAGTGGGCCGAGCGCAACGGCTGCCGCCCCGCCGCCTACCCGGGCGCTTACCCGCTGCCGTCCGTGCGCGAGGTGCCCCACCCGGGCTCGGGCACCTGGGAGGAGGTCTGGGACTGCCCGCCCGGTGCCGAGGTCCGCGCGCTCACCGTCGAGGGCCTCGGCCACGCCTGGCCGTCCACGCTCGGGCTCGATGTCGCCGGCAGGCCGAACCAGACCGCCAACTTTAACCTGACCAGCCAGCACCTGGTGCAGTTCTTCTCGCGGCACCGCTTGGGCGAGGCCGTCAAGGTCGACAGTGCCGAAAAGAGAGGCGAAGAGGAGGAGAAGAGAGCCACAGCCAAGGAAGAACTGAGGTGAAAACGGCAACCTACCATGCTCAGATTGCTGCCATCGTCGTCAGGGCCTCATGGAGATATCAATATAATCACGTGATGTCGACTAATATGAGCCGTAATACTGAAGATGCCTTATACATATCCAACAGGCTCCGCTCACCTGTAGCCACGTGACATAAATGACGCTGGTCTCCCATGTTGCTTGCCCAAGCCTACTTCTTGTTTACACTCTCACTTTCCAATCTTCCATGTCCTCTCTCTCGACTGGAGTAAGTACATGTACATTATCGGAGACGATGGCATGCTTTTGAGATTCTACAAAACAAAGTTATATACAAGTTCCCAGAACAAAAGCAACAATTTACCAAGTGAAGTCTCTATATACGGCAAGAATAGCCAAAATTAAAAACAAAACCAAACTATAGCCAGTAGTCCAAATAAGCAACCATGATGGAGCCTCGTGAGAGGGTCCTTGACTTCCAAAAAGTGAAAGCGTCCGTCTATGTGCGTGCGTGCTGCTATCCTAGCAACAATTCTATCAATAAATGCATCCACCCATCATCACATGTGCAACCGTGGTCATCAAGACATCATTCGCTGCCATACTCTTTCCGCATCTTTAATTGGAATGGCACATAGGCAGCAGCTTCCACACCAATGCGTTTCATCAGCTCGGCGAACAGTACGTCACGACGTGGCCGTGAAGGGTAGGCCTCCCGTTCCGGAGGGTGCATGTCGAATCTCCGGCTGCCAAAGTTGCCAAAGTTGCTGGTTCGGTAGTCAATCATGCGGAAGTCCTCGTAAAAGTGCTGCTGCGATAGCAAGTAGCGCACCACTTCACGGAACTGCGATTGATGACACTTCATGCCAAGCTGCACCAGCTTCCCACAGATCTGGAGCCAGCCGAGGATCAGGTCGCTGTTTAGCGTGCCTTCAAGCACACGAAACTCGATCGTGCGAGGATTCGTGAGAGCCCGCTCGTCCTCCTCTCCAAATGCGCTGAAGTTGAAGCCCAGCCGTCGGTGCTCTCGTTTTGTGCCCGAGAGAAGGAGGCCTAGCTCCCGAGGCGAGGCGACCTGCCAGATGGCCCGCAAGGCTGCCTCGTTCCGAGATGCCTGGCTGCCTGTGCCTCCCATGTAAAGGTACCAGTCGTCCTCGCTGTCGCGGCGCAAGCCAGTCCTAGACCGGACGCGGTGCAGGGCTGCCTCAGCAAGATTGACTCCATCACCAGCAGCCGGTTGGCGGTCCAAGGCCAGAGCCAGCCGGCTGTAGCGCCGCTGCTCGGAGCCCCAGGTATAACGGTTTGAAAAGTTGAGAGAATGGGGGTCACGAACGCTGCGGAGCAGGGGCTCAGCCAGCCAGAACACTGTTGCCAGCTTCTTCAGGGTTGGGAGCGTGAAAGCCCTTCCATCGCAGCGACCCACATGTACATGGAAGTCGCATGTGTAGTTGACGGTCACCGGCAACGTCGTGATACGTGACACAACTTCCTTGACCATAAAAGGAGAGCAGGGGTCCGTCCACGAGAGAATAGGAGAGCTTATCTCGACGGGTACCGCAATACCGTTTGTGCGGCGCAAATCCGGGCTGGGATCGTCCTTTGTATGCTCGACCGAGTTGGCCTTCTTGACAATCCAGTGCGACGGCCAGTATTCGCGCTCTTGGTGACCAGCATCAAGAACCTCTTCCCGGCTGACGGCATGGGGCTGAACTAGCGAGTTGCCGTTACTGTTACCGTTGCGACTACTGTCATTGGTGCCACTGACGGCACGGGCAATCCATGCGTATGCCTGTTGATGTAGCTGAGCATTGCTCGCCATGAGTGTTTCTGACAACCGATCACGGGAAGCGATGCTATCAGTAAGAGGCTGCCCCAGAAGAAGAAACTTGAGCTCCATGCCGAGAGCAAGGCTTTCCACGGTGTCTGGCCCAGTCACCGGGAGGGTACCAGAACCGACAGAACCGGTCACGGTTTCCATAAAGCTAGGCATCGTATGACAGTGAAGTCTTTCCTAAACACCTTCGTACGGATTTTGGCTCTTCTTTCTTGTCTGAAGGGCTGGGTAAGGAAAAGAGTAGAAGCGGCAATCTCTGGCAGACGGCTCGGTTATAAGTGGCTAAGATGCGGTACCGAGGTTTTCGAGGCTTGTGATATTTCTGGTCGCGCTTGGAATCCTTCTGTCCTCATTGTCCCGTTCTGTTTGGTGTGTGTGGAAGATCAGTTATACTCCCGGTTGGGCTTCCGATGCCAGCTGTCTTTGGGTGGGCAGTGTGAGCAGCAGCAGGTAAGACCATATAGCACGAGGCCAATCTAACCCGGAGAAAGCAGGGCCGAGCATTTGCTGGGAAGAGAAAAAAAAGGAAAGGAGCATATAAACAATTAAAGAATAAGAAAAAGAAGCAATTAAACCAGGATGGCAGGCGGTGGTTCGGTTGCGGTGTGGTCCCAGAGAGTGGATCTCGTTAGATGGACTTGTAGATGGCACGAGGTGAGACTGCGGAGGCTACTGCTATCCCGGCCCAGAGGCTGAAATTTAAACTTTCCGGTCCGTCTCAGTCGTAAGATGGAAATAGCCCCCGGGAAACAAAACAGCTCAAAGAAGCAAAAAAAAAAGTAGCACGCTTTGAAGCTTCTGAAACTGCATTGAAACATTGCCGGTAGAGTGATAATCCCCGAGTCCCAGCGACTTTCATGAGGACTAACCAAAACGAAAGTATGATGAAGAGATAAGAGGTGGGAAAGCTCCGGACAAGACCGATGGTGAGAGAATACGAGTACTCGTAGGGTATGGGAGAAGAAAAAGGAGATTGGAGGATGGAGGGTGAGGGCGGATGCTGCACGGCAGGGAGGAACGGAGCTAGGGCCGAGAAAAGCCTCGTTGCGCTCAAGCTCTCGAGAGGGCGGGAAGTGTCAAAACAGTGAGGAAATTATAAAAAGAACTGGCGCAAAACATGGCTGGCATGACTCTTGATTTGGAAGCAGACACCGGCTGGCGTGTCTAAGCGTGATGTTGTCACAGTCTGACTGCAAGTGGCTTTCCTGGGCTCGAATAGACAGGGGGGGAGGATTGGAAGCAAGGGAATTACGAGTATTGCGCTCGAGAATTGTCAGGACAGTATTGCGGATCAGGAATCGGGAGATAAAAAACCGGAGCCAATCCTGTCAGCATCCTTGGAGCTGCAGCGGGATGTTGGTGTCGAGGTTGAGATCGGGATTGGATTCGCAGTCGAGGTCAAGGATTTGAGGTTGTAGTCGTGGTCGAGGTTGTGGTCGAGAACTCTCTCGAGGGTCCTTGCGCGTGGCCTGACTCCGACAAACGGATGATGCGAGAACCCACCATACATCGTCAGGTACGGAAGAGCAGGGACCCCAGGGAAATATGACAAAGATAAGGCAAGGAACAGAGCGAAGGAATCATCGGCCACCTCACCCCCCATCCTTCTTCTTTCTCCCTCGTTTCCGACCCTGTTCCAACGGCCTTGTCTTCTCATTGATGGCCTGCCGGCAGTTTCCCAGCCTGTGGCCACATTTGGTAAGGCCTTGCAGGGAGGCCTGATCGGGTCAAGCTTCAGCGCGGTGTTTTTTTTATTCGTCCTTCGGGATATTCTGGTTTTCCAGAACAAACAGAAAAACCTGCCGGCTCGCACGCAGACGCAAAACATAGAAAGCACGTCGTTCTAGACAAGAGAATGCCATTGTTCCGGGGTGCAGAACCGGATGCGCGCAAAATGACAGTTGCGGATGTTCCATCTGGTTTAGGTGGCACCATCGAATGGGTTAGGCCGCCATGTCAGAAAGTTGCGGTTTCGAAAAAATTAAAGAAAAAACAAAAGATGACAGCTCAGACGGAAGAACAGGGCACTCTACTCGTAGATGGGCAATCAATTAGAAAGAACAAAGCAAAAAAAAAAAAGAGAGAGAAAACTTGAGAAAGAGAGAGGGAGGAAGGTGGTGGAGTCCGGTTTGGACGGCGACCTGTCAATGGCGCGTTCCTTCTTTTTCGTCTCGTAAGATACCATATACGAGAAATATTTCGCGTTTTGCCTTGCTTCTGCTTCCTTTTTTCTTGTTCCCTCAAATAATATCCTCCACCCTCATTGTGCAGTTGCATTATTATCGCATACAATGCAATAATAAATGCACGTCCGGCGGTCGGTGACCCCGCAGACGGCCATGTACCAGTAAGAAAGAGAGAGGCAGGCGCGATGTACCACTCGCAGTTGCGCCTTCCACGGAAGGCCAGCCGCCCAACATCCCCCCGCAGCCCAACAGACCGAGCCGCCAAGGGTGGCCCTGCTGACCTCGTTTCATGTCTTCTTTTCTTTCTTTCTTTCTTTCTTTTTTTATTTTTATTTCTTGTCTCTCTTCACATCCTCTCTGTCTGTCTAAATTGTCGCGCCTGACACCACCATGCCGTGCAACCCACCTCTCGCCTGCGTCTTCCAAGCTTCATTGTCTATTCTTCTGCTCGCTCTTCTCTCTCTAACCCTTTCTGAGACAACTTCTCTGCCGTCTTCCCTGATTTCTCTCGGCTGCCATATCTCTTTCGAAAAGAAATTAATAACGGGGTGCTCCTAGCGAATCTGCGCACAACTGTGCCAACACACTGCCAATATCGAAATGATGTCGTCCTACGTGCGTCCTACGGTTACCCACATGATCTTCTTGAAGGCTGACAACCGTCACCGCCTACGACTACCTACCCCGTCCATCGTCTTAAGCTATCTCGGCTGCTTCGATCAAGGTTCTTTAGAGGAATTTACACTAGAGATGGAATTTCATTTTCGACATGAGCACACACACACACACGCTCACTAACACCACCACCAGAGACGGATGGTGCCCAACACAACTTTCTCGTCTTTCTTCTGTCTGGTCTCACCCTCCTCTTCACACCCTTCACATGCTTATTGCTAGCCTTTCCCCAAAAATGTAACCAACCATAATACCGGTACTGTCAAACAGCGATCCCACGCTAGGAGCTGCAATGCACTGCATCTGCCGCCACATTGGGGAGGGAAGGTTCTCTACCCGAAGGCTAGGCTAGGGCACAATGCATGTCTGGCATGGACGGACAATTCTTTTTTAGGCTATCGGTGCCCGTTTGAGCAGCAGCCGGTGGGAGAGCGACAGGGAGGGAGAGACCGGGCTGGCTTCCGATCTTCTGGTGAGCATCGTGACCTGTGGGTCCTAGCCGACATCAACGGGCATACAACCGAATGGCTCCCAACCTATGAAAGTGGAGTCGTCCACCATGTCTCTCTTGTCGGCGCGCCCCAGAGTCCGCGGCAGTTGTGCCGCTCGAAGTGGCCAGCAGTTGCACTGAGGAGGATGGGGATGGGGGG
>JRUC01000842.1:0-11544 GCA_000806385.1 Leptographium procerum | reverse complement strand
CCCTCCCTCCCTCTCACGTCCGTGACAGTAGCCCCGAACATGCCAAGCTGACAACAAAACAATTAAACAGTCCACAGTCTGCATATTGGCCATCCTCTTCGGCAAGCAGGTTGGCTTGATCAAGCACCTTTCCCCCTTTGATCCGGAAAAGGGCAAACGATGTATGTTTTATTCATTGAGATGGGCCGGAAAAAAATGGGCATTGGCTGACCGCTTATCTCCTCAATAGGGTTCCCCATTTCCCTCCTCCTCGTCGGCATGATCTACACCGGCGCCAAAGCGCTGCAGTTCCTCTCAGTCCCCGTGTACACGATCTTCAAGAACCTGACCATCATCGTCATTGCCTACGGCGAGGTGCTCTGGTTCGGCGGCCAGGTGTCTCCCATCACCCTCCTCTCCTTCGGCCTGATGGTGCTGAGCTCCATCATCGCCGCCTGGGCCGACATCCAAGCCGCTCTCAACAGCGTTGGCCATACCGCCGCGGCCACGGAGGCCATCTCGACGCTGAACGCCGGTTATGCCTGGATGGGCCTGAACGTATTCTGCTCCGCGTCGTTTGTTTTGGGCATGCGCAAGGTCATTAAGAAGATGAACTTCAAGGACAAGGACAGTACGTTTAACCCCCCCCCCTCCAACCAACCAAACCAACCAAACCAACCAAAACGTACGGAGATTTCCTACTGACGTCAACCAGCCATGTTCTATAACAACCTTCTCAGCATCCCGATCTTGGTGGTGTGCTCCCTCCTGCTGGAGGATTGGTCCAGCGAGAACCTGGAGCGCAACTTCCCCGTCGAGACCCGCACGAAGCTGCTGGTCGGCATGATCTACTCGGGACTGGCAGCCATCTTCATCTCGTACTGCTCGGCCTGGTGTGTGCGCGTGACATCCTCGACGACATACTCGATGGTGGGCGCGCTGAACAAGCTGCCCATCGCTGTCAGCGGCCTCGTCTTCTTCGACGCCCCCATCACGTTTGGCAGCGTCTCGGCCATTGCGCTGGGCTTTGTCAGCGGTCTGGTGTACGCGTGGGCTAAGGTCCGCCAGTCGGCCAAGCCCGCCGACTCGCTGCCAATCAAGCAGCCGGTGATGAGCGCAAGCTCGCAGAGCACCAAGGATGCGTCGAACGCGTGAGGGGGCTGCGTGTGTACTCTGCTCGCTGCTTTGTCTGGGCGGTAACCTGCTGCCAACGGCTGCCAAGGCTGAACCCTCGGGGATAAATTCCGGATGGACACCAGCGACTGATTCTCTTCACATCATGAACCTGGCGCCATACACTTCTTTCAATATAATCCAGCCAATGTAACGGTGGCCGTCTTCTATACTTCTTTTCCACAATCTCCGTTTCTTTCGCTTCTTCCATTTCTTCCGTTTCTTCCGTTTCTTCCGTTTCTTATATTTTTGTTATTATTCTTTCCCCTGCTGCCTTCTCCCCATTTCTTCTTACCTCTTGGATTACGTTCCGCTCGCTTTACTCCTTTTTAACTCGCATTCTGCTACTTTGAGCAGGGAGACGGGTGCTCCGTCTTCACATGCATCTTTTCACACGACTACGCATTTGAAAATAAACACAACCCCCAACCTTTGATATAGACATTTTTGAGGGAGGGCATCCTATTTTGGCGCCAATTGTTTTTAAGAAAACAAGAGCGGGACACGAAACGGCGGTGGGCCAGAGAAGGACGGGAACACGGCTTGGATGGCGTTTGAGGGGTGGCAACAATAACGGCACGCCCTCATTTTATCCCTTTTTTCATCTTCTCTTGAGGCTGTATTATTGTTCTGTTGCGCCGCCTCGAGCTTCTTTCTTTTGTGGTTCTTAGGAGCAGGTTTCCATCTTCGGATAGGGCTGTTAGAGAGGAGTTGCCAGGGAAAGGGAAATAAAGTGATTCGTATTTAATGCAGATGATTTGACCAATTGGTCTTGGAGCTTTGCTTATTTTGTTTTGTTTTATTTTGTTTTATTTATTTTTTTAAAGAAAAATAGATAAGGCAGCGCGGGATGTAAGTGATGTTTGTCAGTCTCAGTATGACGAGCATGTGATTGATGCAGACGACTCTATCGGGGAAATGGGTCGAGGCACATGACAGGCGCTGCTGCGCTGATTCGGTGCGGATTTAATGTGGTGGATGGGTGGGGGAAGCCGCAAAGCTCTTGTCATAGGGCGACTCCTTCCTTGCTTGTTTGTACGGAGTAGTTCCGAGCAAAAAGCTCCCCCAACTATTTACGCCTTTTTCATTCATCCGACTCAACACTATTTTTTTTTTTGGTTGAACGGCCTCTCTTACCGCCCTTTCTTTCTCTTTCTCTCTCTCACACTCTCTCTTTTTCATTCCCTCATTCTATTTCCCCCGCCTCTCCCTCTTCCCCGTCATTACGTATAGACGACGATCCTCGGTGGGCCGGACCACGCTCGAGGAATAACAGCCCACGTTCGCGCAGCCTCAGCCTTGGCATTCGGCCACGACTTTTAAGTTGCCGGGACGAACGTGTCGAGGAACGACACAGCCGGCAAGGAAAGACGGCAATAGGCAGCAAAAGGCAGGCCATTGGGCCAGTGCGGACAAGGAACGGGGGCCACGATGCTTCCCTACATTAATACACGTGCGTTGACTCCAAGGCTTCCCTCTCTTCTTCTCTTTCTCTCCTTTTCTCCTATTCTCTCTTTTCTGACGGATCTTTACAGCCTTCGTCTACTTGAGCGAACGGATTGGCACCGCTCCCGATGAGCGTGAGTACTATCCCTTCCCCATCTTCTCAAAGCTGCGTCCTTTTGCTGACCCGCGACCTTTTCCTCTGCCTCTCTCTTCTTCTCGCCCTAGTCAAACTCATCTTCTCCTTCCTCCTATCCTACCCTCTTGCCGGCCTCCTCAAGAGGGTCCCCGATGTCCGTCCAGATCGCAAGAATCTGTTCATCATAGGGTAAGCTCTGCCCAGCAACACCCCTGCCTTCTTGACGCCGCGACAATAGCTTACGCATACCTACCCTCCGACGCCAAAGTGTGGCGATCTTCTACCTCGTCGGACTCTTTGATCTCTGGGATGGCCTCCGCACAATCACCATCTCGTCGGCTGCGGCCTACGGCATTGCGTATTACCTCCGGGGCAGCCCGTACATGCCGTGGATCGGGTTCGTCTTCCTTATGGGCCACATGTCGGTCAACCAGATAGCGCGGCAGTTTGCGAGCTCACCGACGACGGTGGACATCACAGGGGCGCAGATGGTGCTGGTGATCAAGCTCAGCGCATTCTGCTGGAACGTCGCGGACGGCCAGGTGCCAGACGATCAGCTGACGCCCTTCCAGCGCGACCGGGTACTGCGCGAGCTGCCGGGGCTGCTAGACTACGCCGGCTACGTGCTCTTCTTCCCGTCGCTGCTGATCGGCCCGGCCTGTGATTTTGCCGAATACCGTCGCTGGCTCGACACGACCATGTTTGCGGTGCCGGCCTCGATTGACCCGTCGAAGCGGCCGCGCACGCGACGTCGCCGAAAGATCCCGCGCAGCGGCACGCCCGCCATGATCAAGATGGCCACGGGCCTGGCCTGGATCGGCGCGCTGCTGGTGCTCAGCCCGCGGTACTCGCCGTCGAGCCTGCTGGTCGGCGGTGAGGAGGCGGCGGCGGGCGAGGCCGGCATCGGCGGCCGCCTCGTCGAGTTTCTGCGCCGCGTCTGGACGATGTACGCCGTCGGCTTTGCCACGCGCACAAAGTACTACGGCGTCTGGTCGCTGACTGAGGGCGCTTGCATTCTGGCCGGGCTGGGCTTCAACGGCGTCGACCCGTCTTCTGGCCGGATTTCCTGGAACCGCGTGCAGAACATCGACCCCTGGGGCGTCGAGACCGCTCAGAACACGCGCGCCTACCTGGAGCACTGGAACATGAAGACCAACACCTGGCTGCGCAACTACGTCTATCTGCGCGTCACCCCGCGAGGCCGCAAGCCCGGCTTTCGTGCCAGCATGGCCACTTTTTTCACCAGTGCTCTCTGGCACGGTTTCTATCCGGGCTACTACCTGTCCTTTGTGCTGGCCAGCTTCATTCAGACGGTAGCCAAGAGTGAGTTGTTGTTTTTTTGTTTTTTTTTCCTGTCTTTCCTTCTTCTCGCCTCTTCTTCTCGGCATTTCTCTTACCTCCTTTCCTAACCATCCAACTTCAGACTTCCGTCGCTACCTGCGGCCGTTCTTTCTCGATCCCGTCACTCAGGCACCACTCCCGGCAAAGACCGTCTACGACGTGCTCAGCTTTTTGGCCACGCAGCTGGCCTTTAGCTTTGCCGTTGCGCCCTTTGTGCTGCTGAACCTGCACGATTCGCTGCACGCCTGGGCGCGCGTCTGCTTCTTCGCTATCGTCGGCGTCGTCGCGTCTACGGCTGTCTTTGCCTCGCCTGCGAAGCCAGCCCTGAGAAAGAAGCTGGAGGCCCGGGCTGCCGCAGCC
This sequence comes from Leptographium procerum, assembly GCA_000806385.1. Classification (NCBI taxonomy): domain Eukaryota; kingdom Fungi; phylum Ascomycota; class Sordariomycetes; order Ophiostomatales; family Ophiostomataceae; genus Leptographium; species Leptographium procerum. The sequence continues at coordinate 7,109 of JRUC01000842.1, read as the reverse complement.
GCCGCCGCTGCCGCAGAACACGAGACAAAGGCAGCAAAGCCGGAGACTGCTGCTCCCCTTCCCAAGGTCGACGCCGCTGCCATGCTCAAACCACCGGAAGCAGACAGCGTGACGACGTCTGCCGAGGCGTCGCCAGACCTGCCGCCCACGAAGCTGTTTGCCGTGCCGCCCAACATCATGGGCTCTGGTCTGCCGGCCGACCCGGAGGGCGAGCTGGACGACATGGTGGCCGAGCTGCGGGGGGACATAGAGCAGCTGCAGAAACGGGCGGCCGAGCTGGCGCAGAAGAAGCGCTCCTGAGGCGACTCGGAACACATATATTGTCCTTTTTTCTCCCATCTCGTTATTTGCCTTTGCATGATTGCACGTTAGCACGATTGCACGAACCTGCACTTTTTAGCAACATAGAAAACAGGCCTCAAGCCATCCGCTTTAGTGCTGTCTTGTATCGCATTGTATTGGGGTCATTACTGGTAACGCTAAGCTGCAGTTTCTAGGGCTGATGCTCGTCATTTCCGCGTCATCGGCGTTGTTTGAAAGCAAAACGCAAACCGGCCATAAGACAAAAAAGAAGACATGAAGGAGTAAAAAGTTCTTTCTTCAAGATCCATATCCAATCCATTAGCGTGACGTTGGCCGTTCTTCATGTCCAAGAGAACACAGGCTAGCCAGCCCGGCCTGACACGTGGCGAGAAATCCCCAGGAGGGATGAAACACGGAGCAAGAAATCGTACATAAAAGACAGACAAGAACGGTAAATAAGATAGACCCTGACTTTGGGTGTGGAGCGTCTGGAGGCTGCATGGGTGCTGCTGCAGCTGCTAATAGTTACAGTATTGGTACAAAAGATAGACGTGTGAAGAGTTTGAGTGATGGAGTTCATAGATGGGGTTGAAATAAGGAAACGTGTTGACGTTCTTGGATGTCATCGTCAGGTCGTGAATCGATGCGCAGGCGTGAGGCAAGAACGAAAAGAGCAAAATGAGGGAATGAATGACGTAATGGAAAAAGGATTGGTAAAAAAAAAAAACACAAAACACAAAGAGGTAGAGCAGCTCATTGAGCCCAGTGTTGCTGAACGCCGACGACGACCAGGGCGACGATGGCGCCGAGGATCAGTATGCCGAGCAAGGACATTGCCCGGTTTAGCGTCCGCCACCAGCGAGCACTCTGAAAGCGAGCCTCGTCGGCCTGGGTGATGCGCTGTTTGAGCGCCGCCGGCATGCCGAACTCGCCCTCGGCATTCTGCTTTTCCATCGCCCGCTTAGGGTCGGGAGGCAGTGGTAGAAAAGCGGCTACCATCCAGGCTGTTTATCATTAGCTTTTTGCACACACACACACACACACATATATATATATAATATATATATACATATATTTATACACCGACAGGAGGACCTACCAAATGGAAAGATAAAGCCAACGGTAAAGGCGATGATCTGCGTGCTCCGACGGTTCAGCAGCGAGCCCGTCTCGGCGCTCCACGACATGCTTGGCGGATCCCACACGCTGAAGCGTGTCGCCCGCCGGTCCGTGCGCAGGTGCGGCGACCACAGCGAGCTGGTCACCTGGCGCAAGCCGCGCGTGCGATATTGGCCCGGCACGAGAACGCCGCCAGCGCCTGTCTCGCCTGCCTCGCCCATCTCCATGCTGGCTGCGTCAGAAAACGGCCGCTCGCCGGCAGGGCCGCCAGCACCCATCTCGCGGGGCCGACGGCGCGCGTTGAAGATGTGCCGCGACCCCATACGGTCTGCGCTCGGGGAACGACGGAAAATGGACGCCGGCCGGCTGCTGGCCGCGCTGCCGCGTCGGCCTAGATCATCGCCACCTATGCTTGCATCCGACAGGCTCGCGGCGAGGTACTTGCGCTCGCCGGAGCCGTAGTACACGCGGGCCCACGCTGGGATCGGGCTGCCTAGGCTGCGCGAGCTGCCCGACGAGTGCAGGTTGCGCGACGAGCTGTTGCTGCTGGAAAAGAAGGCCGAGAGGGCCGATCGCGACTGCGGCTGCCGCAGCATCACGTCGTGGAGGTCAGCCAGGCCGTCGCCATCCTCGTCTTGGTCGCGCACGATCGTCGTGCGCATCGGTGCCGGCGACGCCGAGTTGGAGCTGCGCGCCATGGTGTAGGCCGCCTGCGGTCGCTCAGGCAGCAGTGACTCGCTGCGCGAACGGCGCGACCGCGTGTCCTCCAGCTGCAGCGCCAGCGAGCTGGAGATGCTAGGCATGTTGTGGCTGTGCGTGCTGCTGGTCGCCCAGCCGCCGACGCTTGACCGGCGGCCGCTGGTGCCACCGACGCTGACTCCACTGACAGTTCTCACGCCCTGAGCACTGACAGAACGGGACCGAGATCCAGCGCGTGAATGCATGCTCTCGACCTCGCTCTCAGACATGACTGTCGACAGCTGCGAGCTCCATTGGTGTGCATGCTCTTCGACCATCGCTGTCATCTGCAAGCTTCGCGGTTGTTGCTGGGGCTGTTGGGGCTGTTGGGGCAGCGACGGAGATGATGATCCGGACGGAGACGGGGACAGCAAGGGGGACGAACCCCTCCGATCGCCGCGATCTGACCGCATTGGTGGTGATGGCGTCCGCTCCAGGACCCGGTCTTCAATGGGAGGAAGAAGGCTCGGCACGGGCTTTCGTCTGGGCACCGTCGTCGTGATCGAGACCGGAGGAGCGCTCTTAACCTTGGCCTTGGTCTTGGGCGCCGTGAAGACGGGAACGGGAGGAATGTTGAGGTTGAGGAAGGCCTGGCCCGCAAAGAAGACGCTGGTGGCCTCCTGGCTGAGGATCACTGAAGAGATGGACTTGATCGACGCAGCGTGGCGAAGCGACTCGCGAGAGCGCGACCTGAAGTAGCCAAACTTTTCGTTGGACCGCTTGCGCACTGGCTGCAAAGGCCGCACTACCAAGCTCTCCTGCGAGTAGGCCGGCCAGGGTTGGCGCGAGACGGTAACGAGGGACGACGCAGCCGACGACGCTGTGGGCGGCAGCTGTCGCGGCGGCTGCACGGATATTGTTGACGGCTCGCCGTACAGCACGTAGTTGGGCTCGCTGTCCTCGGTGGCAGCGGTTTGCGGCGGAAACGGCGGGCTGCTAGAGAGGTCGACCGAAGACGAGCGCTCTTCCGGGACGCGACGAAACGGTAGCGCAGCAGGCGGGGAAGATGCGCCGAGGATGACGACGTTAGGACTGCTGAGGATGCTCTCGTTCTCGTCAAATGATGCCAGAGACGAGAACGTCTGGTCCGGGTCGACGGTACGGCGAAGCACAGGCAGCCGAGCTGGGGAGGGAGCGGGGGGAGAGGACCGGCCAAGGATCTCGATGTTGGTGGTGTTTCCCACGTCGTTGAATGAACCCGCCGACGATGATGGGGCAAAGCCGAGACTGTCAGAGGATTCGTGGGCCACAGGCGACAAGCTGTGAGCGTAGACCTTGTAGTTGGTGGTCGCAGAGACAGTGGAGGCCACGAAGGAGAGGGAGGACGCGGTCGAGAGCGCACCGGCGGACTGTTCCGAGGCAAAGGACGTTTTCTTCTTCGGAAGACGGTCGGCGGGCGACGAAAAAGCCGCGACGGTCTCGACAGTGGTGACGGGGCTGGACTCGGCGAGAGGAGGCAGAAGAAACACAGTGTTGTCGAGCGCAGAGGACGCGTTGTGTTGGTGTGAGTGGTACGCAGGTTGCAGACGGTAGCTCGACGACACGGGAGAGACAGCACGGCCCTTGCCCTTACCCTTGCTCTTCTGCTTCAGCTCAGGGGTCTTGGGAGTCTTGCGCAGGCTGGAGGACAGGCGGTAGTTCCAAGACGAGGCCGCGCTAGGGTCAGCAGCACCCGTGTCCCTGGGACTTCCCGCAGCGAAGTGGACGGTAGACGAGCCAGGGGACGGGGCAAAGGGTGTCAGGCTGCTGCGATCAGGGACGGTGACGCTAGTGGACAGGGGGGAGCTGGTGAGATCCTCGCTGCTGAAGATGCCGGATGAGAAGCGTTCATGCGAGTCGGAAGAGCGAAGCGTGGTGGACGAGAAGGAGAGCGGAGGCGACTTGAGAATAGATGCCGGGTCGGCGAGGAGCGAGATATTGGGAGAAGTGGCAGCCGAGGCAGGCGGGACAAGCGAGACGAGCGAGAAGGTCTTGTCGAAATGCACGGCGATCTGGTTGTGACGCCGCGAGTTTGGGCGTGGAGCGAGCTGCGACGACGAGGCGGAGACGAGGGAGCTGACCGAGGCCGACGGAGAGAGCGGGGGGAAGGCCGACGCGGAGATGAAGGGAGGCAGCGGCAGGGCGGCCAAGGCTGGCGAGGCTGGCAGAGATGGCGATGCTGAGAATTCTGAGTATGCCGACGGAGCATAGATGCTGCTGCTGCTGTTGCTGCTGTTGTTCTGGGCGGCATAGTCCTGCGAGAGAGGCAGCAGGGCTGGCCTGTCGAGACGGCTGCTGCCATCGTTCCGGTAGACCAGGGGACTGCTTGACACGTCTACGGGGCTGCGAAGGAGGGTGGCCGACGTTGCACTGGCCTGCCAGTTGTCGTCGCTGTCTGTGGGGCTGGAGCTATTAATGGCAGGTTTCGGTCCTGAAACGTCTCTGGTGCTGGCGCTGGCCAATAGAAAGCCGCCGTCGACTGTCGTTGGCGTTGCAGACCCCTGTTCGCTGGCTGCATAGCCCTCTTTCTCTTTTTTGCTAGAACTGCCATTTCCTGCCTTTTTACCAATCCTCCCGCCTACCGTCCGGTTGCTGCCCTTGCTGCTACTTTTTCTGCTGGGCGTCTTCACCGAAGATGACGATGTCAGGCTGGCTGCAGCTGCGGCTGTGGCCGCTATTAGCGAGCCCCAGCTGCCACGACTGCTACGGCTCGATCGCTTCGCCTGCTTAGCCGCTGCGGCTGTTGCTGTCGTCCGAATGCTGTCTGTGGCGTCGTTTTCGTCCCCATCATCCTCTACCAAGAACAGCCGTCGCCGAGGGCTGCTTGATGCCGATGCTGCGATGCTGTGCGTCTCCGAGTCGGCCACGAGCCGCGGCGGTGAATACGGCACGATGCGGATGCCCGACATCCGGTTGTTTTGCGAAGGCGTGCGTTCGTGCAGTGGCAGGGGCGAGGGGGCTGCGCGGCGGCCGTGCCGGCGCTGTGGGCTGTTGGCGCCAGCCTCATCATCTAGATTTTCGTAACACGCCGCCGGCCCATCAGAGGCAGAGTCGTCGTCCCGAAAAATGAAGGAGCCTGAGGACCGCGATCTGGCAGGCCGGTCGGCAGCGTAGGGCCATATCGCACTCATACGTGCTTTTGGGGAGTTAAGGACCTTACTGCTCTCGGTCTTGCACTCCACGTAGTCGTCCCCTGCTCCTGATAGATGAGACGGGCGGATCCGGCCAGGACGATCGGTAGTGGAGGCTATCCGCTTGCCGCACAGCAAGAGCTGGAGTTGTTGTTCTGCTCTACCCCGCAGGTGGCAGTTCTCCAGACCGGATGACTAGCGAGGAATGCTAGGGGCCGGGACGTAAGGCAAGGAAGGTGTGGAGCTGGGGAAGGGATGCTTGGAACTTGGGTTGTTCGTAGATGTCGTATGCTGGGCCCTCTCTTTAAACGTTCCGGGAATAAAAAGCAGACAGCTGTACGTAACTAAGCGTGAAATGGAAAGAACAATTCGTCGTATGCGTGTCTTGATCGTGTCTTGATCATAGAATCCGTGAGGTGTCATAAAACGTCCGTCGTAGGCTTCATCAAGGGTTCTAGCGCCTCCGAACGGTCGTGCAGTAAAGCTGGGGGTGAGGGGCGAGGGCGGGGAACCGGGAGGGAAGACAATGGGAATTATGAGCAGCCGTAAAGCATTAAGAATAGCAATTATAATGGAGACCAGGTACAGAGCAAGCAAGGCAAGAAAGAGAAGAAAAGGAACGCTGCGTAAAGATTGAAGCAGGAAAGATGATAGAAGGAACGTCAAGAATCGTCAAAAGTAGAAGCAGAAGGGGACAGAAGGGACAGATGGTGAGAAACGGGGGGAGCAAGCAACGTTCCGGTCAGGTTTCTAGATGGAGGATTTCGTGCTGGTACAAGTAGACGCCGAGGAGACGGTCTTCAGCCTGGCTGCTTGAGGCAGCATGACCATGAGACAAGACCGGCAGATGGAGGGGCTCTCACTCTATCAAGGGCCAAAAAAAGGAGCGGAAGGTTGTGCACCACGAGTGGAAGTGTGGCAGAGGTGAGACTAAGGGGTGGGCAGACACGACATATGGCGTAGGATCGAGAGAGGCAGTGACGTCGAGAGGAAACTAGGAAAGCAAGAAAGCCAAAATGCAAGATGTCAAAACGTGGACAGGCCAGATGAGATAGCGAAAGGGGGGTTCGTAATTAGTGCTCGGTATTTGGGGAGCCAAGCAGAAGTTCCAGATCGATGTGGCGAATGTGGTTGTTGTATTAAACGAATGTGAGGCCTTGTTTCGTAGCCGGAATGAGTGGACGAGTCAACGAGTGAACGAGTGGACGGGCGAGCGAACGAGCGGACGAACGAGTGAACGAACAGAGAGCGAATGAGCGGCGGCAAGACGACGTTGGGAGACGCGTGAAAGAGCAGAAAAACGAAAAGAAAAAAAAAGGAGAAAGAGAGTGAGAGGCAAGAGGCAAAAGGCAAAAGGCAAGAGGGCGGCTCTGGGACAGCAGAGGGTTATCAAAAAAAGAGAGGAGCAAGGGAAGGAGCGAGACGGGGCCCAGAAGCTGCAGGAGACGGACAGCCAGGAGCCAACGGACAGAAGAGGACTAGAGGATGAGGAAGCACCAGAAGCAGGAACACACAGGAAACAGACAGGAACAGGTAAGGCGGTGGCGGCAGAGCAGATGTGCTGGCACGCGAGGAGTGGCATCGAGAGTGGCATCGCGAGCCAACGGCGCGCCGTCCATTGGCCACGGCCGGTCTCCGTTTGCATGCAGCAGTCAGGAGCAAGGGCGCTGCAGAAAAAGGGTTTGTGCTTCGGCATGCTTGGGACCTGCAGCTGTTTAATTTGACTGAACGGGGCGAATGAGGGGGGAGGACCCAGAAAAATACAGCGCAAAAATGCTCTATTCGTATCTTTGCCAGCGGAACTCCATACAGTGGGGGGACACTAGGGGGGCACTGGGG
>JRUC01000841.1:0-11561 GCA_000806385.1 Leptographium procerum | reverse complement strand
GGAGGAGCCACGATGGTGGTACGCGGAAAGACTTCCGCCTTTGTGTGATGTCGGCTGACTCTCTTTTTATTTTCCCTTCCTTTTTGCTTTTTTGCTTTTTGCTTTTTGCTCTTTGCTTTATACTTCGGACTTTCTTTCTTTTCGTCTTCACTCTACTCTTCTTGGCCAATGGGCCAAAAGTCCATCACTGCCTGTTTTAGCATACCGTAAGAGGCTATGAAAAAAAACGGCTGTTTCGGAGTATGTGCTTTGTACGGTTTAATGCGAGCGATATCCCAATTTTGGAAAGGAAGGGGGGAAATAACATTACAGACGAGTACAGTACCAATACGTGTAATGCTCATATTGACTGCCTCCTGCGCCTCCATAAATCTCGCTCTTCATCGTGCAGATCCACCACTGATCACCCAGCTTACTCCTTAAGCGTGGGGTCTGGGTCAAAACGGGCTAAGAGGATTTGGACAATATGGTACTACTCCTCACATAAATAATTGGTATTCTCAAAATAGCGGTCGGACTGGCGGCTGACAAATTAATGCACAAGGCCTGTTGATGCACAATTATGGATTCAGCTAAAGTGGTCATGTCTTGCACAAGTACCAATGCACAAATAATACGCAGTTGTCCGTTTTGCCCAGGAAGGAAAGGAAGACCGGCAGCGCCAGGACCTCTCTGGTCGAAACGAAGGTGCGATGCACCGGCTACCTTGCCTGATTAGGAGTGGCCATTGTTGCGCCTTGCATGCAGTTGAAGAAACGAAGTATACGTAGGCATTAAGCGACAGTCTTACGACGTAAAATACGTCGTAGTAGTAATATGTACATTTAGGATATGGTAGACAAGCGAAGCAAGCCATTTCTACTCCGTAACTCGAACTCGTTACAGGGGGGGGGCCGGAATCACAGTGCAATAAAATAAGACTCTCCCCAGGCCTACGAGTAGGCCCGCTATGGCTGGCCGCTGAAAAGGCAAGGATTTCCCCTGTAGGCTGCTCCAGTTTGAGCGGCCCTGCTGCAGCTTTTAAGCTTGCATCCTTTTCCTTTCTTTTTTTGAAACTCGGCCAAACTCCTCTCGCGGTTGGATCGCTCGGTTAGAGAGGGAGATGGACAGCAGGGTTGCGTCGCATCTTTTTTTCTTTCCTTTTACGGAGCAATTTGTCAACTCTTTGACGGGGGTGGCCGGCACGGTTTGACAGCGTTGCCGTGTTGCATTCCCATCGTCATCGTTTCAGGAAGCTTCTCTTCCCCCCCTGGGTGAGGCACACAACTCCTCCGCTGTCTGGGGAAGGGAGTTTCTTGTCGATTTGAGTTTTGGGTTTTGAGTTTTCTGTAGCACGCCGCGCGCATCTGAGCTTGTTCTGACGCTGTGACCGTTTCTGCACACCCTTTTTTATTCTTAGCCGGCAACGGTTGTTTCGCAAATCCTTTGCTGTCCTGGTCATCCTGCAAGCCAATGTGGAGGGAGAGAGTAATAGCACACCCTCCCCTCCTGAATCATACCCGCTCTCACTTTGTGCCCAATTCCGAGACAGCTAACGGCACGCCTGCCAACATCTGCGCACGAGGCTGCCTGCTATAGCCGCACTCCGGGGGACAATCGCTTTGTAACGTTGTGCTGTTAGTTGTGATCCATTACCTTTAACATTTATTATAGCTTTCTCTAGACTTGTGTGGACAAGCATCCCGGCGAAAAACAACTTGGACAGTGGAAAAAGGATAGGCAGGAACGGCAGCTTGTACGAGGTAGGATAGCTTATGGTGGCATCACACATTCAGACTCGTCACTCCCATCGCATTAAAGAAGACATAAAAAACGGGTTATTCCTGTGATGCATTTCCTCGTCTACTCCGTCCAGCTTCCCCGACGCGCCACCGAGAATGTAGCCCTCTCGAAGAAGAGAGAGAAAGCAAAATGAATGTGCAAGAAAAGAAAGAAAATAGAGCAAAACGCCATGCGGAGATTTTCACCTGTTCACCTGTCATAGACCATCCTTTGCGCCCATCTTGTGTAGAATAGGAAAAAGGAAAGCAGGAGAGAGGGAAAGGAGGACAGGAAGCCAGGAGATGGCAGAAGACACTGTTGTATGTGTCTCTTGCCGACCCCCCTCTTTCTCTCCCTCACTCACTCACACACACACACACACACTCTCTCTCTCTCTCTCTCTCAAAACCTCCCTCATGGTGCCCTCGCGTATCCTCCGGCCGTCTTTCCGAGTGTGACAAAAGAAAGTATATAAACGAATGTAGATTGTAGACTGTAATGGACAGGCGAACCCAATGCCTGCCGTTATGCCCTGTTGTTGCTGTTGTTGCTGTTGCTGCTGCTGCTGCTGCTGCCGCCGCCCATCGCGATGGGACCGACAGAGATAATCTTCCGCCGCACGAGGAACGGGCTGGGCATCTCGTCCTGCTCCGGGTCCCATACTGCTGGCGACTCCATGGCTAGACCGCCGCGGTTGGCTGCTGCCGCGTGCTCGCGGAACGGCCGTTTCGGGCTCATGTTGCCTCCGCTAAGGCCGCTGCCGTTGAATCCGCTGCCGCTGCCGCTTCCGCTGCCGTCGGCCACTACACTACTCATCGGCCGCCCTCCAGCCCGCGCCTGCTGCAGCTCCACCAGCGTTCGTCCCCGGATGCCGGGCTTCTGCTTGCTGACTAAGCCATGACCCAAAACCGGCTGCTGCTGCTGATGTGACGAAACAGTCGATACCGGCTGGATGGTCGCCTCGCCATCCTTGCGGTGACTGAACGATGCCTTGCGGGCCAGCACGCGCACACCATCTGACGCTGCCGAGACTCCGTCGGATGCTGTGCTGCTGCTGCTGCTGCTACTACTGTTGCTGCTGCTGCTGCTGCTGCTGCTGGGAGCTGCGGCCGCGGAGCCCGAATTGGCAGCCGACGGGATCTTGCTCAGCCGCCGCCCCGGCGACCCACCGCGCTCGCGTGGTCCTCCACTGATGGGGACGGCAGCGTTGGCTGCGGCTGCGGCCATGGTGGTAGCCCCAGAAGCCGTCGCTGCTGTAGCCGTGGTTCTTGTGCCGGCCTCCAGCCCCTTTGACCGCGGACGGCTGAACAGGAGACCACCGGTCTTCTGCAATGGGATGCTGCCCGGACGCGAGACCGGAGCAGCGGAGGGCTGCATCTGCTGCTGTGGCTGCATCTTCTTGGACGTGAACAGGTTCTTCCGCGTTTGGATCAACCGCGTCGGCGACGGCATGCCCGCTTCGTCGTCCGAGTCCCAATCTGATGATGCAACGCCCAGCGGCTCTCGCGGGCCATGCCAGCGCGGGTCGTCTGCGGCAAAGATGCTGCCCGAGTTAGCCGTCGGCGCCTTTGTGGCCGCGTTGCGGCGCGGTGACAGCGACAGCGACGCGATGGCCATCGGCGACGGCGAGGCCATCTCGACGTCCATGGGCGTCCCGGCAAACATGGTCTGGGCTCTCGCAAAGGGCGTGCGAGCCTGCGGTACCGGTGCGTTCTGCCGCTTCATAAACGCAGCCGTCGCTGCTGCCGGGACCACAGCGTTGGCACTGTCAGCCGAGCAGGCCGTCAATGCGGCTGCCGTTACCGGCGGCGGTGAAGGTTGCTGCTGCTGCTGCTGCTGCTGGACCATCGACTCGTCAATGGATAGCTCCGTAATGTCGGTGATGTCTGTCGTCGACGGGAAGTCGCCATCGCCACCGCTAAAGTCGTCGATGGACGAGTGCATGTTATACTCAGACTTGCTAACGGACGAGGAGAACTCCAGATCTACCGATGACGACGGCGGTGGAAGCCGGGGATGGGATCCGTTTGCTGCTGGTATGTGCTGGTGCTGCAAAGGTGCAGCAAACGCTGCTGCTGCTGCTGCTGTAGCCGCTGCCGCCTCGGCTTCAGCGGCCATCTTCTTCTGGGCCTCAAGCAGCTCGGCGTCAACGCGGGCCCGCACCTCCTGCTCAAACTTCTTCTGCAGGTGGTCCAGCTCGGCGTTGACCAGGCGGTCGATCTCCAGCCGCGCCTTGACCTCCCATTCGCGCCGCATGCTGGCGTCCAGCTCCTGGCGCAGCTGCTGCTTGTCGGCCTCCATCTTGCGCTCCGTCTCGCGCACACGCCGGCCCAGCTGCTCTTCCTTGGCCTTGAGCACGCGGCCCATCTCAACCACCTCCTTCTCCTTGCGCATCAGCCGCACTACCGGCAGGTTGAGCAGCGTCGCCGTGTCCGGCCGCCTGTCCGGGTTGACCTTGAGGCAGTCGCGCACCACTGTGCACAGCTCCGGTGAGTAGACCACCGGCAGCGGCACCAGCTTGCCCTCCTTGATCTTTTGTACTAGCTGGTAGTGCGACTTGGCGTTAAACGGCGGCTCGCGCGCGCAGAGCTCGTAGATGATGCACCCCAGCGACCAGATATCCGACTTGAGCGTGTATTTTTCCGCCGCGCAGATCTCGGGCGACATGTAGAACGGCGTGCCCACGTACGTCGATGCAAAGTCATGCGATTGGATCATCTTGGCCAGGCCAAAGTCACCCAGCTTGACCGAGTTATCCTCACCGAGGAAGACTGTGAAGAAAGAACAAGGGTCAGTTAACAATTTTCACTCTTGTGCATCCAGCTCCTCTGCCTACCATTTTCAGGCTTCAGATCCCGGTGCAAGATCGTCACGCCGCCCGCAGGCACCTTCGGCTTGGCTGCATTGCCCAGCCCAAGCACGTTCTTGCCGACCTCTGGCGGGTCGACGCCGTAGTGGCAGCGGTACAGCGCCGTAACCAGCTGCGCAAAGATGCTCCACACAAACGACTCTTCGGCGTACTGGTTCTTCTGGCTGAGCTCGCGGATCACCCTGCCCAGATCTCCGTTGCCGCAGTACTCCATGTAGAGGTGCAGGTCCTGCGTGACCTTGAGATGCTCCCGGTGGTAGTAGCCGACAATGTTGGCGTGCCGCAGCGTCGATAGGATCTGGAACTCGGCGTGCAGCTGCTCTCGCTCCTTTTGCGACATCTTCAGATAGCTGATCTCCTTGCGGCAGAGCACCATGCCGTCCTCCCTGCGTCGCACCTTTCGGATCACGCCAAACGATCCATGGCCTGACCTCTAGTTAGAAGGACCACAAACAGAAAGGGACAATATGCGAGGACGCAAAGACAGCCGTACCGATCTTCTCCAGCACATCGTACTTCTGTTCGGTCTCTGACATATTTGCATCAGGCACCGCAGGCTGTCCACGGGCGGGACAGGTCTGCTCGAGAGAGGAAGGGTGGGAGCAGAGAGAGACGGGACGTCAAGGGCTCTCAAATGAATCAGTAGAGGAACACAGCAGTGCCCAGGGATGAGGAGCACTGCTGCAGGCTATCGGTGTTGACGTCTCGGGGGCTGTTGGGTGTGTAAAATTAGTATTAGGTTTTTTTCCCGTGCGATCGATGCCGGGAGTGAGGTTTGGACTTGGGGATAGTGAGCAGCACAAAAAAAAAGGCGGAAAATAAAAACTGAGCGTTGACGATATTAATGCGGTGTCGTTTGGAGAGCTGGGTTGCCGGTTCAAGCAAGGGTCACATGTTTACTAAGGTGCAGGAAGTTACCACAGCAACTGCAGGTCGATGTGGGCTCACGCATGGGTCACGTGATAATGCTTTATCGGGACATTTCTTTATCGGTTGCGATTGCGGCGATTGCGGCGACTAGGACTGGAGGGGGTTCAATAGTCGGGACGGAGCCCTCTATTAGGGAGCTGCCTCTTGATGTAATGCATATCGCAACCTCTCGGCTGTGTGAATTGGGTGGCAGTGTTTGAGGGACACATTGGACTCTAGGTTCTTCTTCCTTTTATGACTGCTTTTTAGGGGGGGCTCATGCATTGATTGAAGAGCAGCTTTGCCGGGGAGGGCTGTTCTTTTCTTGCTATTTGTCAGCCTATCATTCTGGGACGAACGAGCAAGAGGCGAGTTCAGAGAGAGGAAAAAAAGAGAGACTATCCGAGCGCCATGGCGATGGTCAAGGGCCAGCTCGAGGCGAAGCTGAAGGAGGAGCGCGAGCTGATCAGCAGCGGCGTCCTGCGTGAAGATAATCCGCTCGACCTGTCGGACGACTTTGCCATGTTTCTCGAGGCCTGTCGACGAGGCGACCTGAAGCAATGTCAGACGCTCATCTCGGCTGGCGTCAACATCAATGGCAAGGACGAGTTTGACTACACGCCTCTTATAATAGTGCGGTGCTCCCGGTGAACCTCCGTTTGAATTATCCCAGCCTGGGCCCTCATTTGCTAACGGCCGGGGTTAAATCTGCCCTCTTCCCACAGGCGAGTTTGTGTGGTCACTATGAAGTAGTGCAGTTGTTGTTAGAGTCTGGTGCGTTGTTCAATCAGTTTTTCGTATCCCACCCCCCCCTTCTTTCTCTCTCCCAGGCTGATCTCTCAAAAGGCGCCCTGGCCGAGCGTAACACCTTCCAGGGTGAGCGCTGCCTCTACAACGCGCTCAACGACCGCATTCGCAACCTGCTGCTGCGCTACGACTATTCCAAGTCGTCGGACCCGCTGCAGCCCTGGTCCTCGCATATCACGTCGCTCCTGACGCTTGACAGGCCCAAGACGTCGGACATTACGCTGACGGCTGCGTCCGCCGAGTCCCAGTCCGAGTCCGAGTCCGAGTCGGCCGTCTTCCGGCTGCACAAGTTCCTACTAGCCGTCCGCACGCCCTACTTCCGACGCAAGTTGTCCGAGGCGCCCGACATGGAGACCTGGCGACTGTCCAAGCAGGTACCCGCCGCCGCGTTCCGCATCGTGCTGCGCTACCTGTACCTGGACGACGTCACAGCCCACACAGCGGCGCTGGCCGACGACGTCGACGACGAGTTGTTCCGCGGCATCGACAAAATCAGCAAGCATCTCGAGGTCGAGCACCTCTGGGAGGCCATCTTAGCCAGCCACGACCGCCGCCTGGCCCGCCAGCGCTACCAGGACGAGGTCGAGCGTGCGCAGCGCCAGCTCGGCGCCTTCTTCCGGCGGCACGTCCTCGGCAACAAGATCGTCGTCGACACGGCCAAGGTCGGAGACGTCCGCTGGCCGTGCGACAACTTTATCTTTGCCGACTGTCTGCTTCAGGCTGACGAGCCAGAGGAAGACGGAGAGGAGGACGGGGAGGAGGACGGAGAGGAGGACGGAGAGGCTGAAGAGGACAGGGAGGACGAGGTTGGCGGTGCAGGCACGACACAGTCGAGGACAATCAGCATCCCTATTGGGCCAGCAGCAGCAGCAGCAGTAGCGGAGACAAAGACCACAACTGCCGCCATCCGGACAACAGCGACAGGAAAGGCGGCCACGCCGCCAGAGAAGAAGAAGAAGAAGAAGCTGTGGTCTGTGCTGTACCCAGCGCACAAGGCGCTGCTAGTGCGCTGCGACTACTTTCAGACAATGTTCAGCAGCGCGTTCCGCGAGGCCCAGCCGTCGCCGCACCTGCGTGTCATCCCCGTCGACTGCGCGCCCGACGTGCTCGAGATCGTGCTGTGCTTCCTGTACACCGAACAGGCCGACATCCCGCTGGACCTGGCCCTCGAGGTCCTCTATGTGGCCGATATGCTCTTCCTTGAGAAGCTCAAGACCAAGGCTGCCGTTATCATTAGCACCCTGGGCAACGGCAGCCGCAACGTGCTGGACGATCCCACCCGACCGATAGACGAAGCGAACAAAGCCGAAAAGACCGAAAAGACCGAAAAGACCGAAGAAACCGAAGAAACCGAAGAGATAGAAGGCATCACCACCACTGGTCTCGACATCAACATCTACGACGTCCTCCGCGCCGCCTGGGATCTGCGCGTGCAGCGCCTCGAGGAATTTGCCGCCCGCTTCCTAGCCCAGCGCCTCGAGCACTACATCGACGAGTCCGCCTTTGCTGATCTGGTCCTCGAGAGTGCCAACCGCCTGCGCAGCCGCCAGGAGACCGACTCCATCGAGCTGGTTGACGATATCCGCTACTTTCTGTCCGAGCGCTTCCGCCTGCGCTTTGAAGAGCTGGCCCTCGACGACGACAACGACGAAGACCACGACAACGATGATGCTGAGGGTGACAAGGAGGCTGAAGCCGGAAAGGCGACAGAGGCTGAGCAACCGGCAGAAAGTGAAGAAACTAAGCACGACGAGACTGACGGTCCTGCTTCTACCACTGCCGGCCAGCTGCCACCTCCCAGCGACCTGCAGACATTCGGCGTTATGCGCACGCTGGACGGCAACGTCGTCGAGGACGAGTTCGACTCGGATGCCCTCAACTACCAGATCCTGCTGACTAAGATAGACAACCTGCTAGAGAGGCTAGGGCTTGACGGATAGAAGCGGCGAGCTGGAATTAGTCTTCTTGATTTAAGATAAGATAAATACTGCATACAAGTATATCCTCTCTAGACGTACGGCATGTACCCAACAATATCAAAGTTTTAGTCACATCAGAATGGAAGAACGTGCTTCGTTATTGCATAGTTTGTTTCACAGCTATCCGTTGTGTGCAGAGGCTGTGCTCTCCTACACGCTGGCATCATACATGGTTGGGAGATTTTGAACAATTTCAAAAGTGGGCTTTGAGTGTTTCGTAGGAGTCAAGTAGATGATACAAGAGACATTGCGGAGGTATCAAAAAGGAAAAGGAAAACAAAAGGCGACGAGAGCTGCATCCGGACTTGTGCTCTGCTATTTACGACCAGGTGGACGGGCCGAAGGTCTCGCCCTCTGGCAGTTGGAGGTTGAGAGCAGCAGACGACATATCGAGCGTTGCGAGGGCACCAACGTTGCCGAACCACTGCGGCGCTGTGGTCGAAGTGAGGTACAGGCTGAAGAAGATGATCAGTGTAGACACGATCAGGCCGCTGTCCAGAGCAGCCGACGTCACGTAGTTGTACTGCAGCCACCACCCGGTCCATCTCCGCTTGATGAACCAGTTGAAGAACGTCCCCACGCTTCCCCAGCAAAGGTAGATGAACACGGTTGCGGGCGGCAGCCAGCCAGAGCCGCCAAAGATGAGCGGCATGTTGACGTAGCGCCAGAGAGACTTGGGATAGCGGCGCGCCAGGAACCAAGTGATGATGGGCGTGACGGCGCCAACCAACCAGAAGTACTGGAGCTTGTGATAGATGGCATCGCCGCTGAACATGCGCTTGGGGCCGATGGCACCCCAGATGACCGACGCGGTGTAGAAGACCTTGGCGTTGGCGCACGTGTACGAGTTCTTCTGGTCGTCGGAGCAGACGTCGGGGATGGAGCCCAGGGCCCAGTTCATGACGGCAATCTGCACAATAGCAGACCAGATCGAGGCCGTCAGCTGCGACCAGAACATGACGCGAGGTGGCACCTTCATGTAGTGGCCGAGCTTCAGGTCCTGGGCAAAGTACAGCGCCTGCGACATGCAGAGGTAGCCGTAGTTCTTGAACATCATCATGGCCAGAGGACGGCCGGGAAGCATGTAGCCGACGATGAACTCGGTCAGTACGTTCAAGCCGAGCTGGATGTTGGTGATGGCCTGGATGACGCCAATGGGAATGGTCCACACGAGCGGCAGGATCATGCAGACAACGTAGCCCCACCAGGGGAAGTCGGTCGGCCAGCCGCAGACGACGGCAAAGGAAATGCCAATCATGATGACAAAGAGAACGGCGTACCACCAGTCCTCGGCGTCGCGGTACTTCTTCATCAGGCGCATATGCACGTCGTCCTCCTGGTGGCGTGCGAGCCTAAATTGCGACCAGATCTCCTTGCCGTGGTACAGCACGACGTGAACGACAACAGCGGCGACGGCGGCAAAGGACAGGCCGTAGGTGAGGGCGAACTGCGTGGACAGGAAGAGCGGGGAGTAGGCCTTGTACTTGGCCTCGTCGAACTTGAGGTCCGTGAGAATGGCCGTCACGTTGTACTTGCTGCCGGTGTTGTCGTAAGCGTGGGAGTTCTGCACGGGCAGGTAGCCGCTATTCCACACGTTGCTGAAGTGCAGGCCCGACGAGACGATGACGAAGAAGAAAATGATGCCAAAGAGGGAGTTGGCAATAGCGTGGAAAGGAGGAATAAGCGGCGAGCCGAGGTAGCCAGAGACGATGGTCCAGTCTAGCGTCATAGGCAGCAGACCATAGCCGGTGAGGCCGCCGAACACCTGGTTGACGATCTTGCTGTTGGGCCAGATCCAGGTGAGCCAGCAGAACCAGCTCAGGCCCTGGAAGATCCATCCGGGGAACCAGTACCACACAAAGGCTCCGCCGAAGACGATCATGAACCAGCGGTAGCGGCCGACCCTCCAGCCGTTGGTGGAGGCCGGGTCGGACGGCGAGTGGTCGTGCAGCGTATAGAAGAGAGCGGCGTTGACCAGGTCGCTAGGCCAGATCATGGCTGCAGGCCATACAAGGAAGCGACGCGAGAGACCGGCAATGCCGTAGCCCGTGCAGAGCGTGGTGATGCCGAACAGAATCTGCCAGCCCCAGCCGAAGTACTGCTTGTACCATATCTCCTGGGCGATGATGACATCTGTGGCATATAGGGCACCGCCACCGTAGGCAGCCTGAACGATGCAGCATCAGTACTGGAACAGGCTGGAAATAAGGAAAAAAAAGAGGAAAAACAGGATATGGAAACCATGTCTTCTTCAGGAATCACTCACGTTAGACATGACCACGATGATCACATGCTCCTTGAAGTTGAAAGGACCTGGCTTCAGATTGAACTTGAGGCCGCACAGATTCCAAACGCGATCAGGGAAGACGAGATCCCAGAGGAGGCCGATCGGATAGGCAACCAGCTGGATGACATAGGTGGTGACGGTGACGCTGGGGTTACGCAGGGAGAAGAGCATGTTGACACCAGAGCCGACAGTACAGAGAATGAGGCCGATGACCCAGGCACGGATGGTGTTGGCCGGCAGGTCGACGTCGTAGTTGCGGACAGACGCGCGGACTTCGGGGTACGGCGAGTTGTCCTCGACAATGACCTGCTCCATCCGGAGGCCCTTCTCGGCATTTCCACTCTGGAGGGCGTCATCGATGTCGTTCAGCTCCGCAATGGGAAGATTGGGGTCGAGATGGTGCAGGTCCTTGAACTGCTTGAGGGAGCCGAGCGCATCAGTGCCGGTGGCGGCCTGGAGGTTGTCGTTTTCGGCGCTGTAGGGGTCGGCCGGAAGAATCTCCGGCTGGACCTCCTCAGGCTCGTGCCTCCTACGAAGATTGAAGCGGACCATGATTGCGAGATGGCGAGGAGGAGGAGGAGTGGGCTGATCGGCCTTCTCTTTTCTTGTTCTTCTGTGGGCAGCCACAAAAGCACACGACAAGAAGAGAAGGAGCTGTGGGGAAGATCACAGAAAAAACGGAAGTGGCCGAGACTTGGTGGAAGGAGAGATCGCGCAATCCACGGGGAGGGAGCAGGAAGGGACTATTATATACGGCGCAAAAAGGCCCGCGACGATCACTTGCTATTACTGCAGACACAGCATGTCTGCACAAGCCACGGCAGAACGAACTGTTACGAGGAAAAGCTGCTGCTGTCCCGCACATGCAAAATGGGCACCAACTAAGATACTTCTCTAGAGAGTTTTTTTACCAGTACTCGTAGAGACAATCTAATCATGTAACCAGTAC
>JRUC01000840.1:0-11563 GCA_000806385.1 Leptographium procerum | reverse complement strand
TTTTTTTTTTTTTTTTTTTTTTACCTGGGGCTTACGGCTACCCAGCCGAGACCCTAGATGCAGACATAGTATACTATAGTATACTGACAGTGTGATGATTGTCGGTTCTGGACCCGTCTTCTACTGTTTTACCCAGTCAGTCAGCCTGTGTCTTATTAGATAATAGATACAGCCGCGGCCGAGGTAAGATACCGCAAATAAGAAGGGCTTGCACAGTGTCTTTTACCGCTTTGGCAGAGAGGGAATGCATCATTGGCCAAATAATAAATGGAGCCAAAATCTACAGGCTAGAGAGCATGACTAGGCTCATTTCGATCGATGTACAAGTAACTCGCACAAGCATTCAGCCAAAAGCTAACAAGTATCCATTTTCCACTGTTTTCTGAGAGTCGGGCGCTTCCGTTTTGCCGTTCGCGTCCGTGCTAAGATTTCGCAGCTGGAATGTGAGACTTGGGAGGCCTAGAAACGTCCTTACGTACAGAATACTCCTTTACCTATACTACCGCAGAAGGACAGTTGAATCATTGGATAACATACTATCCACCTGCCAAATTAGGCTAGGGCTTTTTTACTCATTCCGTGTATGCGCACGTTGTACTGAAGGGACTTCAGTCTCACGTCCCGGCTTGTCTTGTAGATCCTGCAAACGGCAGTCTCGCCGCCGACAGTTCCCCCACTCAAATCATTTTGAAGAGGGGAGCACATTCCTGCGAATTGCAATCCGCAACCCGACATCTTTGCCGTACTGGACCGGACAGATCACGGACATGACTAAGAGTCCAATTCAATCCAAGCCGGTTAAGTAGGTCGTGCGTGAGCTGAGATGCCAACGAAAACTGTGCTCAGAAATATGTATGTACTTATGCATGTATATATGTATATATGTACATATGTATATATATATATGTATGTATGTATGTACATACTGTATGGTGTTGCATAAGATAAGATAAGATATGAGTCGAAAACTGGCAATAATGCTTCGCGGGCTCTTACCGCCTTCTATTTATGGACAGTTTCAGCCACATATTGTAGTGGGGCAAATCATGGCTGGAGCTTTGAGAGAAATTTGACCGCCTTTGATTTTTTTCCCCATGGTGCAGAAAAAAAGTCGTCTAATTAGACAAATCTTTCTACGGCGCAAAAAGTGGTTGAGCAGCTTCATTCAGTCTCAAAGCAACTGGGTTGCACATCTTTGAGTTCCCCTCTAACCAGAAAGACCAAGAAAGGAGAAACTCTTTTGGATCAACGCTGGCTCGAAACATGGCCGAGTCCAGCACGTCATCACTGACATCAACTTCACACACCCTCACGATCGGGCCCTCCATGGCGTCCGGATCGTTCCCGTCTCTCAGCGACATCTCCTCCGCTCTTGCATTTCGCGATGCTATACGGAGATCGAACCGCCAGGCTTTCCTGAAGCCCTCAGCGACTCTGCCGACCGCTACGACGCAATTCGCGCAGGTGGCTTTGGGGGCCTTTGCTGGGCAAGTGAGTGACGAGCAGCAAGAGCGGTTAAGACTACGCCATGCTGCCAATGCAGCTCTGAAGAAGCGCAAAAGAGGCAGGAAGGACACGGCAGAGGGCCAGGCTGCCGCTCTGACAAATGCCGCGGGACCTGTCGGCCCTATCCTGAAAGTCCGGAGGGTCCATGTGGATGGCTTTGAGGTGCCTCAGATTTGGCAGCAGTCGAACCGCATTCTTTCAGCCAGTCTCTCACAGGCGAAACATGAACTGGAGCAGCTTGACAAGGAGGACGCCAAAGTAGCTGACGCAAACGGTGTCTCGCCGGACTCGGATGCGGAAGATGATGCAAGCGACTCTGATGAAGGGCCAGCTGTGAACAACCAATATGACGAAGACGAGCTGGAAGAAGACGAAGACGAGGAGGAAGAGGAAGACGACGAAGACGAAGACCTAATTGCAGCCTTGGACGAGGACGAAGAGGGCGACGAAGATGAGAACGAAGAAGAAGACGAAGACGAAGACGAGGAGGACTTCAACCAAAGAGACTTAGTCGAGGACGAAAATGGTCTCAACGACGGGTTCTTTGACATTGACGACTTTAACAAGAAGTCTCAATTTTTTGAGGACGAGGACGCTAGAGCCAACCCTAACACGGATCAGGCAAGCGATGATGAAGACTTTGATTGGCACGGCGACCCATTTGCTGTGGCAGATCGGTCGGGCAAGAAGCGGAAGTCTGGAAAGGGTGCGGATAAATCACAGCAGAAGGATGGCCGAGAGCAGCTATATTCTGACGATGAGGACGAGGACGAGGACGAGGGAGACGGCCCAGTGTTCGGCGACATGGATCTCGATGCGCCGTCGGGTGAGAGTGATACCGAGCTGGACGATGAGGACGGCGGCTTGGAAAGCGGGCTGAACATGGACCTGGGCGGGGAAGAAATTTACTACAAAGACTTCTTTGCGCCGCCGCCGAAAAAGCGCAAGGAAGGGGAGCCTTACCAGCGTCCGCAGGCGCCAGCGCGGCCATTTCAGCCCGAGGACCAGGATGTGCGGCGGGCAATGGCGGACGTGAGGCGCGACCTGTTTGAGCAGATTTCGGAGGGGGAGGGGTCGGATGAGGAAGATGCGCTGTCGGACGTGTCGGAAGGCAACCCGCGCTCGCGGCGGTCAGCGCACGAGCGACGGCAGGCCAAGATCCTGTCGGAGATCCGGCGCCTGGAGGCCGAGGCAGTCCGGGAGAAGGACTGGACGCTGTCGGGCGAGGCATCTGCGGGCGCGCGGCCGATGAACTCGCTGCTGGAGGAGGACCTGGAGTTTGAGCACATCGGCAAACCGGTACCAGTAATCACGCAGGAGGTGACCGAGGACATCGAGGAGATGACTAAGCGACGCATCCTCAGCCAGGAGTTTGACGAGGTGAAGCGGCGATACGCGACGGGCCTGGGCGGCGACGGAGGCGACGCGGCGCGGCGCGGCCTAGTAGAGATTGACGACAAGCAGGGCAAGAAGAGCCTGGCGGCGCTGTACGAGGAGGAGCACCTGCAGAGCGCGAACCCGGACAGCTACATCAGCCAGTCGGACGAACAGCTACAGGCGGAGGAGCGCGAGGTCGAGCGGATGTGGAAGGAGGTCAGCGCCAAGCTGGACGCCCTGAGCAGCTGGCACTACAAGCCGCGGCCGGCGGCGCCGACGCTGACGGTCGTGGCCGACGTCGGCACCGTGGCCATGGAGGACGCCCAGCCGGCGACGGCGCAGGGCGTTAGCGGCGGCTCGAGCATGCTGGCACCGCAGGAGGTGTACAAGCCGGGCGCTGCTGGTGCGGTGGGCCGGAGCGGCGGCGGCGCCGATGACAAGGACGTCGTTACGGTGGCTAAGACCGGCCTGCCGGTGGCCCGGGACGAGCTGTCACGCGAAGACAAGGCCCGGCGGCGCCGGCGAAACAAGGAGCGCATCCGCAAGAGCGGCTCAGGCGCCGGTGGCGCCGCTGCCACAGCTGCGACAGAAGCAGCAGCAGCAGCGGCCAATGGCGGCAGCCAGACAGCACCGCAGAAGCGGCAAGACACAATGGCGGCGCTGAAGAAGGGTAATGTCCGGGTGATTGGTCGCCGGGGCAAGATTGAGAATCTCGATGGCAGCAAGCCACAGGTGGCTCAGACTGTGTCTAGTGGCAACTTCAAGCTGTAGAGAAAAAAGAGAGAAGGGGTTTGAGGAAGTGAGGGAGTTTTGCCATGGTTCTGTCTACGGGAGGCAACAGAGAGGGAGGGGAGAAGTTGTGCCTTTTTTTTTTTTACCAGAATCGGATATTTGCATGTTGTTCAATGTCCCCTGTGTTTGCATACCATACGGAGCGTTAGACAGCCACCATAAAAGAGAAAAGCATCGGTCACGCGTTGAGTGCAGCAAGAAAAAAAAACGCATTTGCATCGGTAGTATTCTATGTGTATATATGAAAAGAAGCAGCGCCTCGTCTCGCAATACCCTCCGACCAGCTATTCGCCCAGTGAAATTTTCATGACAGCATAACTATACAATACAACAAAACAAAACAGGACGCCAAAACGCCGCGCCAGATCCAAGTCCTCTCGCTTATTTTTTTTTCTCGTAGTTCGTCTTTACATCATCTCTTTTCGGATCCGAGCTTAGTTCTCCAGCCAGTCGAGAAACTCGGGCGTGAAGTAGCTGACCAAGATGGTAGCGCCGGCACGCAGGATGCTCTCGTGTGACTCGATGGCCGCGCTCTTGAGGTCGAAGACGCCGGCCTTGGCGGCGGCGTGGATCATGGCAAACTCGCCGCTGACCTGATAGGCAGAGATGGGCAAGTCGCGGCCGAGCTCCTTGGCATCGCTGATGATGTCGAGGTACTGGCCGGCAGGCTTGACCATGATGACGTCGGCGCCCTCGTTGATGTCGCGCACGATGGCGCGGCGAGCGAGGCCGCGGCCGCCGGGCGGCAGCTGGTAGCACTTGCGGTCGCCAAAGGACGGCGAGGAACCGGCAGCGTCGCGGAAGGGGCCGTACAGGCAGCCGGAGAACTTGGCGGCGTAGGACATGAGCAGCACGCGGTGGGCGAGGCCCTCCTCGATCAGCTTGAGCTTGATGGCGCGGATGCGGCCGTCGTTCATGTCCGAGGGGGCCACGCAGTGGGCACCGGCCAGCGCGTAGGCCATGGCCACGTCCGAGATGCGGTCGACGGACATGGCGTTGTTGAGGCTGCCGTCGTCGCGGAGGATGCCGCAGTGGCCGTGCGACGTGTACTCGCACAGGCACACATCAGCGATCACATACAGGTGCGGAAACCGCTGCCGCAGCAGGCGAATGCTGCGCACCACGGGGCCCTGCGGATCATCCGCCGACGTGCCCAGCTGATCCTTGGAGCCCGGCTGCAGCGGCACGCCGAACAGAATCACGGACCGGAGGCCCTTGTGCACAAGCGGCTCGAGGAAGGGGACTAGCTTGTTGAGACCGCGTCGGCTCTGGTTCGGCAGCGAGGGGATCGGTGACTCCTCATCATCCAAGTCCGAGATGAACAGAGGGTAGACGAACATGGACTGTATGCAAGAACGTTGAGTCAATTTAGTGTTTTGTGTTTTATTTTTATTTTTGCAAATTGGGTGGGCGACGGAACAAACCTTCGTCAATTGACGCTCGGCTTGCCAGGACCGTGCCAGCGGGTGGCTGTAGCCACCGTGCAGCTGGCTGGAGATCTCGCCAGAGATGCTGACGCTGGTGGCCGCCGTGCTGGCGTAGGACATGGCACGAGACACGTGCGATGTATGCGAGGCCGTGTCGTCAATGGTCGAGGCTGCGGACGCTCCAGCCCGGGTCCGCCGTGAAGCAGCGGGGGCATCGCGCAGAGCGAGATCTTGTACGAGGCTTGAGAATGACATGGCTGCAATTGGTCTTGAGGGAGGGGATCGGAGGAGACGGCGAGTGGCAAGATATGGTTGAAGGCGAGTTTTATAGGGAAAACCTCGGCTGTCTGCTAGGAAACAGAAGTGGTTCGATAATATTATTATTCCGGGAACTTGTGAGAGGCTCTTGCGCTAGGCAAAACGAAAACTCGCATGAAATGAACAGAGACGAGGCGGCGTAGAAGAAATTGGGGCTTGTGAGGCGGCGAGAGACGATGGCCGAGAGAAATTGAAGAAACAAGTCCAGACCACGAAGCAATACTTATTTGATTGGGACAGAGGGGGAGAAAAATGTGAAGGCGGCGGAACAAAAGCCGAGGTGGCGAGTGAGAACACAGCGTTTATCTCACGCCCAGCCAATTGGTCCTCCTGACTGGTGAAACGCTCTTGCTGCTTTGGGGTTTCGGTTTTTCTCGGAGAAGCGGGGGCTTGTTAGTCAGCTGACAGCGGCGGAAATAGCGAATCGGGTGACTGCTGCTGGAGACGCTGGAGAAATGGCACTCGCGTCTGGCGGACAGACCGAAACTGATTACTCCGTATTCTGAGCTGCTTCTGATTGACCAATGCCCTTCTTGGCCAGCCACTCATGGGGTGTTTACATTGCACCACCGCGCACTTTTGTTTCAATATTGTCTCTTGCATCGATCTATGTACGAGCTACGACTTTGAGAAACTATTGTCAAGCAAGATCTGCATGAAACAAGCCTTTGACCAACAGAGCTGTGAGACGTCTCTGCATACATAGTCAGAGTGGATGATATGTATACTATGTACGGAGGACATGGTATAAGTGTCTTAGTATTCCCCACATTTGATATCGGTGTCTCTCGCACTATATATTATCTCTCATGGTGCAGCTGTCAAGTTCGTCTTGATTGTCGCCAGGTCGGCCGCAGAAAACCCCAGACTCTTGGCATAGTCCTCAAAGCCGTTGGGTCCGTACTGCTGGTTCAGAGCGTCCAGGAACGCATTAAGGCACCGCACTCGCAAGGTGAGGAGGTTGTAGAAGCCTGGTGCTTCTGCGGCAGCCAGACCTTTATTCTCACCGGCGTTGCTTCCGGCGTTGCTTTCGGCGCTGCCGACACTGCCATCGTCTGCTGCGGTCGGGGTACTGGCCAGCACGCCGGCACCTGTACGCACAAATGACTCGAGCTCGTCCCGCATCGTCTCAGAGCCGACGCGCGATAGCATGTAGTCGAGAGCGATGGCTTCGGCAGGCTCGCCGGCTAGGCTCTGCAGCAGAGCGGCGGTGATGCCCGTACGATCACGGCCAGCTGGTAGTGTCAGCAGATGACAGATGATGAAGAAAAGCGGGTAGGAGGAGAGGAGGCAAAACACGAGAAAAGGGAGCGGGGTGTACCCGTGCAGTGAAACAGAAACGGATGCTCTGGCCGGTCGCGGACGTGCTCCAGCACGGCTCTGAACGACGGGCTGTACGAGTCCAGAACGTCCAGGTACATGGCCGCGTAGCCGGCCTCGCCAAATCCCTCGGCAAACGGCTCGAGCGACACGTGTGGCGTCGCCATCGACGGCTTCTCCCAGACGAGCGTGACGGCCTCGGACAGCACCGGGTCCGGTGCCGCTGTGTGCTCACTGTGGGAGCGCAGGTCAAAGACACGGCGTACACCCAGCTCGTGCTCCACGGTCGCTTTGCCCTTGCCGGTCAGTCGGTTGATCGCGCCGCACCGGAAGGCGAAGCCGGGCCGCAGCCGATGGCTCTGGTGCTCGTCGCGGGGCACGCGGCCGATGTCGCGCACGTTAAAGGTGCCCTCGATGTCGATGAACGGCGGGTTCGACAGCGCCGGTGCCAGCTGCTCTGGCGTGAGCCGAATGGTCACGTCTTGCTCGCAGAGCGCGAGAAGCTCAGAAGCTGAAAGCGTCGGGGCTGTCATGGCCAGGAAGATCGGCAGAAGACGCGGAGCGTGAGAGAGAGCGAGAGAGAAGTGTGTATGTGTGTGTCTCTGTATGTATGTTTGTGTGAAAGAGATAGAGAGAACAGCGATGGGGAGAGAAAAACAGAGATCTGTCTGCTATCGGACGAGGAAGCTGCCAGAAAATGACCGATTCTTGCATGAGCTGCTTGGCATAGCAGCCCAATCGATCTCCACTTGGCCTTACCTCGACGTGCTTGAAACTGTAACAGTATGGCAGTTGGCATTGCTAACATACTGGAGATCGTCAGTGACCTTAAAAGGCCTAGTAGAAACACCCCACCACCACACCGCCCGTTTCAATCAAGCTTATGTTGCATTCTATACGAGTACGAGAGTACAAGTTCGGAGAGCTTCCGTTCCGTCAATTATGAGTGCTTCGGTATTATGTATTTGGGGGGTATGGAATTCGATAGCACAAAATAGGAAACCATAGCTTTGCTTTAAAACTGCCACATGCATCTCCCGCAGTTCTCATGTACACTTTCTAACACAGCAGCAGCGTCAATACTAGCCAAACTGGACCCCCCTCTATGAGTCTTCCAGCGGCAACCTGACCGACAGAGACAGAGCAGTCTCTGCATAGTATAGTGGATTCCAACACCCCTGGTCTGGCTAGACCGTGCAAAAAATAGTGCGATGTAGAAGATTCCACTCTCTTGTAGTGTCAACCAACCGTCTTTCTCCTTCTCTCTCTCTCTTGGCGCAAACTTTGCTTCCTCTGCTGTGAGAAACGTTCGACGGCAAGCGACATCTCCGGGTTTCGGCACATGTGCGGGATAGAAGGAGGCGACACAACATGAGTGTGAAGAAGGGGAAGAGTAAGCACCTGTGGCCCTTAACGAAGCGAAATGCGTCACGGCCTCGATGGCAAGGTGCAACTTGTGCGTGCGTCTTTATGTCGAGCCCATTCTTCACAACAGCTCGAAGTCGTCCAGCTCATCCCGGTACTGCATAATGTGGCGCTTGATCTTGCTGCCCACCGACCAGGTGACAAAGTCTTCGAGGTTGCGCGTCACGAGGAACGCCGGGTCCGTCACCGTCTCTGTACCCACGCGCACGTGGCCCTGCTCGATCATGACCGTCGCCGCCTGAATCGTATCCGCCATGTGCAGCCGCGTCATGACCACCGGCAGCCGCCGGCGCGCAAAGGCAGACACGGTGGCATGGTGCTCGACGGCAGAAAACTTGTCCTTGTTGGACAGGATGCCCATGTCAAAGAGCTTGTCGATGATCAAGTCCTCGTGCCGTTTGCGCACCGGGTTGTCGGGCGGCAGGAGGCTGATACGGTGGGCCAGCTGGCGAAGGGAGCCGCAGATGCGGTTGTAAGAATGGTAATCCTCGGGCTTCTGAATCATGTAGCGACGGATGACTGCCGAAGCGCGGTGATCATTGTCCTGCTTCCAGGTCGTGAAATCGACCTTGCCTATGTAGTGTCAGCACTCAGAGATTCGAAAATAGCACAAAAAACCATTCCGAAAATATTGAAAATATTTCGGTTCGGTTATTACTTACGCAAGAGCTTCTGCTCGTGGTGTTTCAACTTTCGTACCATGGTGACTTGTGTTTGCAGAGAAGTTGAACTGTGAATTTTTCTTAGAGACAGCCTTGAACTAGTTAAAAACGTGGATATTTTACGATAAGATAAGATATGTTTGTGGAGATACCATCCTGATGACTCATTGCCCGGAACCAATAAACACTCGACAGCTAGTCTGCTTTCCACTTTCTACCCCGAACAATAACGTCCGAGCAAGAGTTCAAGGCGGCAGGAAACTCATCGAACCGCCCCGTTTCAGCGAAACGAACTGAAAAGACCTATCGAAGCCCCTTTCATTCGCATCTGAAAAACATGGCGACGCCGTCCTTCTACGAGCTCTACCGTCGGAGCAGGTAACTCTCTTCTCTGTCGCCTTTGCGGTTTTGCGTCTACGGCTTTTGCAAGGTGGCGCGGATCTGACCATGACCTTGTCTGTTCTCTTTCTTGTGCAGTATCGGATATGCCTTGACTGATACGCTCGACGAGCTGATCCGCGAGAACCGCATCGACCCGCAGCTGGCCATGAAGGTGCTCCAGAACTTCGATCGAGCCATCGCCGAAACGCTACAGGAGAAAGTCAAGGCTCGCCTGTCGTTCAAGGTGAGAGCCGACAACTGCGCGGATGGGAGAAGATTTACGCGTCAACGTGCAACAGAAGAGGACCGTCGTGCGGCTGACACACTACAGGGCTCTCTGGATACGTACCGGTTCTGCGACGAGGTCTGGACATTCCTCATACGCAACGTGCAGTTCAAGATGGAAGGCGGCGGAACGCCAGTCCTCGTAGAGAAAGTCAAGATTGTTAGCTGCAACGCAAAGCCGGCCGTACCTTGAGATACTAGATGCACTAGGAGCTGATGACAGCATGGCCGCTGGTGGACGACGCCGGCAGTAAGGGTGAGGAGAGGACGCCTTGGAAACGGAGTTTAGGAGTTGGTATTCCCCCATTTTATCTACTTGGAAATGCGATCAATGCATCCTTTCGTTTCCTCCCTTGACGGCAGCACAAGAATGGCGGGGGTGAGGCGTTCTACACGGGAACATGGGAACATGGGAGCTCAGCACTCACTGTGTTCACGAGGCTACACGTATCTTGAGTTTATTCTGTGATTTACAATAATCGTCAAGTGTTAGATCACCTCCAACAATGCAATGATTTTAGCCTTTGATTTGCATTGATATCAACAGGGGATATCATTATCTCCTCTTACACCTTAAATGTGTTTCTCACAATGCAGGATATGCTATGACATTGACGCAAACACTAACCGTCCAGGGAGATCTCAGATGGCGGATCTATCTCCAGGCCAGTCGCATGTGGCACCCCATATGCAGTCCGCTTGTCCTTGGGCATATCCTGCAAGATGGTGCGGAGCATGGCATCCATGGGCCGGCCCCGGACCCGGCTGGCTTCGACGACCTCCCAGAGGCGCGCGTCCTCCTCGTCGACGCACCGCTTTGTCAAGGCTGATACGGCCCTGCGGCTGAGCCATGGCCGAGAGTGGGAGGACGGCTCTGCAGTATCTGGTTCGTTACCAACAGCATGGCGGCCACCACCTGTGTTGTCTAGAAAGTCAAAAACGTACTTGAGCGCCAGATCCAGCGACCCGTTCTCGGCATTTTCATACACCAACAGGTTGAACATGCTGTGGTCTGGCTGCAGCGAGAAGGCGCGCATCTCGCAGAACAAAAAATTTAGGTGCTGCACGTCGGAACACCCGCGGAAGAGCAGGCGGAACGTGCTGCGGTCAGGGCCGGCCGGGCAGACCTGGCGGACATGACGATAGAGGTCCAGCGCGGCCTCTATGCTGTCGCTGTCGCCAGCAGCTGCCCGCCGCCTCTGACTAGCTTGACCATCGTGCAGCATTGCCTCGAGGACGACATTGAAGGCGGCATTGGGCACGCTGCCGTACTTGGTCTTGAGGTCGAAGAGGGACGCCACGGCGCCGTCGATGGCCGCCCGCCTCTGGGCCTGTGTGTGGGACGTCTTTGTCAAGCTCGCGTAGATCGACCGCGTGCTTCCCTCGTCCGGAACGATGCCGGCGCTGTCCATGATGCACAGCGCCTGCAGCGCGAGCCCAGGGGTGCCGGCGCCGGCATAGCAGTCCAGCATGGCCTCGAAGTGCGCCATGCCCAGCTTGGTGCCGCGGGCAGACAGCATCTGCATGATCTCTGCCGACAGCGCGGAATCGTGGTGCCGGGCGGCCGTGTTGAGCACGTCCAGTGCGGTGGCATCGGAGGGCGTCAGGCGGCCCGGCCGCACGGCCCGCTGCCACACGTAGCGGAGGCCCTCGTAGTGGCTCTGACGGCTGCACACGTCCAGCAGAAAGTACCAGACGTTGAGCGACACGCTGTCTTCCTCCTTGAGTAGGCGGTGGTTGACAATCCTCAGCGCGTCGTCCACGAATCCCTCCTGGCCGAGGACGTATATGAAGACGTCAAAGAGCCACGGCGGCACGGCCACCTCCCCGTTGTTGGCATCGGTCATGTCCTCCAGCTGATCGACGGCGCGCTCAAACTGCCCGTCCCGCAGCAGGCCGAGCACCACGTTCTGCATGCCCTCAGGCGCGAGATCGATCCAACGGTCCTTCATTTCTTGCAGAACGGCGTTTCGCAGCATGTAGTCAGGATGCACAGCAAGGACCTGCAGATGGGAGGGCTTAGTTAGACAGGACATCGCACGAATGATTGTAGAGCGAGGGGGGAGGGGG
>JRUC01000084.1:0-45543 GCA_000806385.1 Leptographium procerum | reverse complement strand
CCCCCCTCCGTCTCCTTCTCTGTTCCCGCTGGCTTCGCTGACTCGCAACAAGTCTATTTCGCCGTCCGCTATCCGGGAGTGCCCTCGTCACCGAGACCGACGACCACAAAGGACAAGACCACCCCCCCGTCGCCCTCGTGGACCCGACCGGACTTCCTAGCCGCTTCCCTCTGGGTCCTCGGCATCCTGTCACTGGTCTTTCATGCCACCCTCAAGCACGCCACCCAGTACGGCGATGAGATAGCTATGTTGGTGCTGGCCGGAGCGTTGCTGCAAGGAATGTGGCCGCGCAGCACGATCGCAACGATCGGCTCGGCCACTGCAGTGGTCGCAGCATCGACCCTCTATCTCACTACGGCCCAGATCCTACACCACGTGTTTGCGTTCAACAGCATGATTTTCGCGACCGGCCTCCGCACGCTCTTCCTTATATTTTGGCGCAGGCCGGTCGCAGACCGGCCACGATATCTTTACCAGTTTGCCCGCGCTGTGGGTGCCTTAGCCTTTGGTTACCTCCTCTGGCACATGGACCTTGAAATGTGCTCCAGTCTGCGCTCTGCGCGCGAGACAGTCGGCCTCCCTCTCGCCTGGCTGCTTGAATTTCACGGTTGGTGGCATATATTGACCGCTCTCGGCGCCAGTCTCTATATACGGCTCATTCGCGATATTGACCCGTAAACGCTGCACGTGGACCCGAACTGCCACCGCATATTGCTTATAATAGGTTACCCTTCCGCTTCAGCCACATCTTGTTTGTGTCTTTTTTCAGGATAGGCATGTGGCAGATACTCACACTCTTCGCACTTGGCAGGTATTGCCCATAGTGCTTCCATAAAGGACTAAACATGGACACACGCACAGATACGTGTAGGAAATGTAGAAAATTGTAGAAAAGAAGATCCCGCTACCTATTCACCCGGAACGCCGTCCAGCCCAAGCTCTAGATTTGAAGAAACAATGCCGTGGGCAATAATACAATAGCGCATTTAACAGTTGCAAGCACCGTTCCTGTATCACGCCATGTCGAAATACAACTTCCATGTCGCCGGTTTTCTATCAGGCTCCATCGATGGCTTGAGGGCCTTCTGGAGCTTCCCTCTGGTGTCTCGGTCCATGCGTACGACGGCAGCCGATATACGACCGACTTCCTTGACGGCACGCCGGCCAAGGCTGAATGGTGTGAAGAAGAGGTGATCATCAGGCGAGTTACAGACAGTTTCAGCCGCCGCATTTGACGCTTGTGGCTCACTAGAATCGCCGTCATCGGTAGTTGGGCTCGCTAACATAGCGTCCTCGGATGGGAGGATGCACGGCTGCCTGACTTCCCGAAAGCTGTCCTCTTTAGGAAATGCTCCAAACCCAGTCTTATCCACAGCGCCGATGGCTTGCATCTGTCCGTCAATAACGACATCCATGATGTATTCCGACGGCCGGAAGATGATTGCGTCGCGCCACAACGTTCTCCTCAGATTCAAACGGTCGTCCCCGCTAGTAGCCTCACTGGGCGAGGTGTCAGCGACATTCGCAGGCTCGCCTGGGATCGGAGTCATAGCGCGCCGCTTCTTCTGCGAAATATTCATAGGTGGGCTGGCTCTAGGATTCCCCGTCTTTCCGCCGGATCCAGCGTTTTGCGCTGTACGTGAGTAACTGTCATGCACAGCCAGTTCGGCGTTTTTTTTAGTCCATCCCTCCATCTCAAAGAGCATGACTTCATTCCAACGCTTTGTCAGCCGAACAGCGTTGCGAATCTGCTCTGACTTCGTGTGGAACTCAGGTGCCTCTGGACGATCAAGATGCCAGCCGGGGACAATCGATGGGTCCAGCAGCAGTGGGAGGACAACGCGGAATGGCTCGGTAGAATTGTCGTCCCATGCCAAACCATCGCCGTCAGTATTTCGGCCGCCTCCGACAGGCACAAAAACGTCTGCGTAATCAGAAAAGGCAACAGAACTGTTGTCTAGGGATGCAGCGTATATGGTGTCGATGTGATAAAAAATGTCGGCGACAAAGGTCGAAACTAAGCCTTCTGCAACATCGTATGGGTATGCTGACAGCGACCAGACATCCCAGAACCCAAAGGAGAAGACCCAGAGAGTTTCTCTGGGCGGGTGCGCCGGTTTTGGCTGGCCTAGAAAGGAAGCGACTTGTGCAGCCAAATCTGGAGCTTCCCAACGTGTAGGATAAGCAGTAGACACGAAAGAGAAGTCGTGCGCAGGAGTAGAGTCCGCCTTTGCTTTTTCCACAATGGAGTCGACGGCTTCGGCGTATAGCTTGTTGCTTGTTAGTGACCGCTGGGATGCCCTCAGTACCGGAACAAAGGACAGATGTGTCGAACATTCCAGCTGTCTGTGTCAGCTACATGCTCAAAGAAGGCTGCAAAGTGAACAGTGAGAAGGTGCGGCATACCTCTGTGCACAGCTCCTGCGTCCACGAGACGTTGCTCTGATCGGCTTGGACATGAGACGTAGGTGGACGGGTCGACGTGGTGACATCATTCTCGCCGAAAACGACGATGCGCAAACCGCCGCCAACTGAGCTACTGACATACTCAGAAGAGGCAGGGTAGGCGGAAGACGGGGAAGCGCCGGAATTGGAGCCAGTGTGTTGTCGCCAGAGCTGGCCAGAGCTGGCCACGATAGAAAAATCGGTGATGCTAACAGATAGACACCTCGTTATGACGACCAAGGCAGAGATGAAGAGAGCGAGGTACAGTAACAGCTTGGGGCCGCTGCGAATGACCCGGTGAGAGAAAAAGGCGAGCAGAGGCCGCAGGCCATAATGCTCGTACAGCTCTCGCTTTGAACCGTGAGCGGAGTTGGCTATGAGGGCCAAGTCGGGGCAGCCGCTTGCCGTGTGCATGGCTGTGAGGGTTGGCGAGCTGGGCGGCAGCGCAGTCTTGCCAGAGTGTGGTTCACCTTCGCGAACGACAGGCGCGACAGACTCTCTCGACTCAGAGGCACCGGGCACGACTAGTGGCGAACAGCCAAGATAAGAATGTTCGTGATGGCGGCAGCTATCCCTAGGTCCTGAAGAGGAACTGCTTTCGTATAAGAGAGGCTGTACTATTCGCCGCGATGATTAGACTGCCAAGAAACCCAATGGTAAGATTGCCGAGACACGCAATTGGTGGGCAGTCAGATCAAATAAAACGGGAAGAGGCGGCTGTAGGTTTTTGCCAGGGGAAGTATCGACTGTAATGTTAAAGGTCGAGGGATTCATAATTCAATGGGAGGAACGAGCAATAAGACATCGCCCAAGACAAGTTGAGCAGTTTTGTGGCAGAGGCTTTCGCACAAAGCACACGACATCATTACGCCAACTTTTTGACTTGCGCGTCCCAAATGCCGAACGACCTTGGTTTTTTGGGCCATTTCGCATAGTCCACGCACGCCCCTGTTCTGGATCAAGTATTGCGCACTGTAAAAAAGTACCATCTGAGCGATGATTGCACGGTGTGCATAAACATAATGCACAGTACCGCTATGAACCCATGCGGAAGTGCCTCGTCAGCTAGTGGATCATCTTCAGCTTGACACACGTATGTGCAGTATGCGCAGTCGTACTCGTACGCATCTTAAGATGCATCTGTAGTAGTATCATAATAAGATACATATAAGGGCTTCGGATTCCCCATATTTGCTAACATTCACTCTCTTTTCGTCCTAATTGCAGTGCTGCGCTTTCCGACCATCATCTTCTCCTCCAGCAGCCAGCCGCCCAGGGCCAGCACTGAAAACATGGCAAACATTGGCCCTTGTGGGAATCCTGGGCCGCCGAACTCAGGATCGAGGCCGCTAGTACCGGGGAACAGCGCGCTGGCAAGCCCAGCCAACCAGTACACTGATCCGGTGAACGCAGCCGATCGAAGGGCAGACACCGACCGTGGAGATATCCAAGTGTAGACGAGAGTAGCGAAGCCGAGGGAGACAGAGAGTGTCATGGTCTGGGCGTTGTGAAATCTGCCGGATCGATTGGGGGGTTCATTAGCTTCACGTTTTCGCAAGGCTAAAGTGGAGAAGAGGAAAGCTTACTTTGCGTGTGGTGGCCAATTCGAATTGAAAATGTGCGTCTCGTTCCAGTCCGCGATGATAGCCCCAAAAAGTAAGGCAGCTGCGTCGAGCGTCAAAAAGATACGACCAAGCATGATTTTACTGTATTCTCCTTCTTTCTCTTCTTCTTGTCGGTACGTTGCCGTTAGTAGATGGAGGAAGGTTATTTTTTCGGCAACTGCTGGAAATGGTGGGCGGGGAAAAGTTATCGGGCTACGATATACTACATAATGTTGAGCGTCTAGCGGTCGGAGATCCGGGGGGCTAAAATCCAGCCCTTCCGTAGAATGAGTCCATCTTTCTCCCTCATGTGCCGCCTATTGGGCATTGCAGCGAGCTGAAAACCAACCGTTTACACCATTAAAACTGTTCAAAATTAACCTAGCGCACACGAAAAGGAAACTCTGTCCGTAGTCTGTTTCATAACGGTCATCTCTCTCTCTCTCTTTTTCTTTTTCTTTTTCTTTTTCTTATTTGGTTTTTGGTTTTCTCGTTTTTCATTTATAAAGTAAGAAAGCATGGAGGCCAAACGGCATCGCCAAACGATAAGCGGCCAGGGTGAAACGGAAACGAAGATGAAATATACAAAAGACAAATAGGCAATCCGGCATCTGCCGAGCCTTTCCCCTCCGAAAATGAGACTGAGCTCGGTCATCTCATCGTTTTCATTTTCGCGTCTGTGCCAAAAGCAAACGTATGCCACCTTCCGACCCTACCTCCCTTTTTTCCCATTTCCGAGTAATAAACTGACGCCTGGCTCAGGTTTGCATCAATACGCCCCTTTGTCCCCCATTGATGCCTCCACGTCCTGAATGTCGAAATGAATAACAGAAAAACAGAAAAGAAAAGTAAAGAAACCTGAAGCGTAATCGACGGAAGACGTGCTTCCGACGATGGATAATTAAACAGAAAAGAGGACACCTTTAGAGCACCTGGGCGAGGAGCTGTTCGGCCTTCGATGATCGTAGTACTATGCGGCCTCGAGCATTATCGAACGTAATAGTGCAGATTTGGACTGATGACTTATGTGACGGATCGTAGAATGAGTGCAGTCAAAAGTGGACGAACACAGGGACAGAGGGAAAGTCGGAAGAAAAATAAAAGGCTCCCCTCTACTCCTCTTCAGAGTCCGCCTCACTTTCTTCCTCGCTCTCTTCCTCTCCCATAGGCTGGGTGACTTCCACAGACGGGAGAGGCTCTTGGCTACCACTTCCAGGCCGCTGGAACTGTGCCTTGATTTCGCGAAGTTTCTCAATATTGCGCTCTTGCTCCAACCTACCCATAGGCTTGTGCTTCTTCGGCTTGCTTGGCTTGCCTACAGAGGACTGGTCTCCGAATTTTGTCCGTTCTGTCTTCACCTTCATGTGCGGAAACGCTTTGATTATCAAGTCGTACAGTTTTCCAAGCGCATCTTGAGAAAGCTGGTCGATATCCAATTCCAATTCGCCACTTTCGCTCTCCTATCAAGGTCAGTCACCATGTCAGACAAAAGTGGTGAAATATTCAGTACTGGCAGTCTGCTTACCTCCTGATTGGTATCCTTTTTAATGATATCAATGGCCCTTTCGAGCTGCTGCACGTCCAAATTGTTGATGCCTTCGGTGACGACATTTTTCTCTGCCTGCCCAAACGCCTTCGCTTTGGGTGCTTTCTTCGTGGATGAGCCGGAAGACTTCTTTGATGTGGAAGCACCTACACCACCGACTGTCGCTCTCTTTGTAGTAACCCCACCGCCGGTCGGAGCTTTCTTTCCTTTCGCCAACTTTGCCTTCGCTGGCTTCCGGGACCTCCTGTCCGCTTCTGCGGCTGCGAGCTTTGTCTTTTCCTCCACAATCTGCTTTTGAATCATGTTCAAGACTGTCTGTTGGGTGGTGATCATTGTCATGTCAGGGATTTTGGCCATCAGAAGAGAGTTCAGCCTGCTGTTTTCTTCCTCGAGTCGCTTGACAAGAGCGTCCACCGTGTCACTTGTAGCGGGCGCCCCTGACATTTCTTCACCTTCGGCTTCACTACCCTCAACGTCATCATCGGATTCGTCTTCTTTTGAACCGCCTACCGGTCCTAAAACTGATGCAGATCCATGAGAAGTATGAGCAGCAATCCACGTATCCTTCTCAGCCCATTTGGCGTTGAAGAGATCTTCGAGTCGGTTGGCTGCATTAACCACTTCTCCAGTAACATTAAACTTCCGGCAGTTCCTGATAATCAGATGTACGTCGTTCTCAAAATCCTTGGCAGAGTTATACTCGCCGAGGCTGAGCTTTGTCTGCATTGTGCCAAGATCCATCGGCTTCTTGATGACTTTGTGGTATGTGGGAATCTGCATCGCAACCGCGTCTACTGGCCGCAAAAACCAGTGATTGGTTTCGTAATGCCTTTGCTTCATGAGCTCCTTTAAAACTTCCTCGCAGAACCGAAATTCGGGCAACTTCTTCTTGGGATTCTTCGGCTCGTACCCCAGGTCCCGGTTCTTTGGTGGGTGAATAGGGCGTTTCGGCCGGTCGCCATCTGCTTTCGCAGAGTCTCGGCGGATGATTGGCATCCCGGATGCTGGAACAGCGAAAACGGGGGCATTCGCTTCAGCGTTGCTAGGTATTGGAGCTGTGCTGGAAGTTGTATTGGTAGCAAGCGAAGAGACAGCAATCGGACTTGCTGAGAACGCCGTTACAGATTCTTCGATCGGTGATGTGGCCGCACCTCTCGATTCGCGGCGATGTACAGCAGCTCGGGGCCCCGTGTGCCTTGTCGGCAGCTGTTTCGCGTCCTTTTTGTCAGACTTCTGGGGCTCGTGGGAGGATATTTCTGATAGACGGCTGAAAAAGTTGTCTACCAAAGACTTCGCCTCGTCAGTCACAATATTGCCTAGTCCGTTAAAGGAAACAGAGTTTTCGAATATCAGAAATAGATCATTGATGAAGTCGCCGTGCTTGGTGTACGTGTTCTCTCTTAAATTCCGCTCGATTTGGCCAATA
Organism: Leptographium procerum; assembly: GCA_000806385.1. Taxonomy (NCBI): domain Eukaryota; kingdom Fungi; phylum Ascomycota; class Sordariomycetes; order Ophiostomatales; family Ophiostomataceae; genus Leptographium; species Leptographium procerum. Next base: position 38,522 of record JRUC01000084.1, on the reverse strand, counting down.
TCCATTGGTTTTGCAACACGTTGGACGTAAGAATCCCATAAAAAGGGCCATTTCTTATGCACAGGGTCTTTGAAATTGTTGCCGACTTTAGTTTTCTTAACGCTGGCGAGCACACGCCGAATCTCGCGGTTCGCATAGGGCGTGATTGCGGAACTGTCGAGCTTCGGGTCGGCAAGGCTGCCCTCCTTTGTGGACGCACGGACGCGGGGAGGGATAGCAACCGCTGGCAAATCGATATGCATTTCGCTGCCCGGTGTTATTGTCGACCCGGCATAGTTCTGTGCCGTCGAAGTATTGGCAGTTTCGGCATCCTCAGTTCTGGCACGCTTTACCAGACGACCATCCTCTATATCATCTTCGCGTTCACGTGCGACTTTGTTTGAAGGCGCGTCAACCATGGCCGTATCAGCAGCACTGCTGGTGGACGTTAACTCACATGGGGCATCACCCCGAAGAGAAGGAAGAAGCCCCGAAGACGTGACGCCCTGAGGATGCACAACGCCAGAAGAGTATGAGTTGGTAGTTGATTCGTTATTGCCAGCCTTTTCCAGTTCTGTAATTTGGTTTGCAGTCTTTGCCTCTTTGATGTCAACGTGCATGTCCATGTCTTCTCCCTTTGGGTTACGAGCACCGATTTCCGAATTAGTGATCTCCGGTGCTGATACTGAGGCTGGCAGCTTTGCGCTTGCTTCAGTTGATTCTGGTTCTAGCTGTCCCATGCTGTCGCGCTCGGGGGAGGTGTCTTGTAAAACTCCGGATTGCGCGCTGGCCGTAGCAGCGCGTTGTGGCGATGTTTTCGTGACATCGACCGGATTCGCGGAGAGAGTCTCCACCTCGGCTTTCTCGTTTGCCGTCATATTGTTCGGACCATCTGGTCCATCATCTTGGTGTGCCTTAGGCGACTGATTTGTAATGATAGCATCCACGTTCTTAGCATTGTTGGCGGCGATGTCAACGACTTCCACCATCCCACCAGTTTCGGTACTAATGTCACGACCGTCTTGGATTCTTTTCAGCTCCGTGGGTGCCGAATGGACGCGTCTGTTCGATACATTGTTGTGTCAGGAGGCGAGCCGAACAGCAAGCAAACGAAGTTGTATGGGTAAGGTGGAAATAAGACAGTATAAAAGGATAATGGGATATTGAAAGATTCCGCATACAAGCGCACGATGATTGTAAACAGAAAAGGCAGCGAAGTGATCGTTACAGCTGAGCTGAGAAACATATGCAATACAATAGAACGCGCTGTTTGAAAGACACACTGGGCGCACAACTTACCCATTGATACCATTGCTGGTGGGAACATGGTCGCTGGAGAGAGATGTCATATTTGCGATTGAATTCTGGATTGGATGAACGATATCGGCCGAGTGTGACGATATCACGATAGCCATCCGTAGAGCATAGAGATCCTGCGATTAAGAAGCGGCAGAAACTACAATAGAGCTAAGCAGGTGAAGATGCCGTTAGCAAACGACACACATTTAAAAAGATCAACATCGCTGAAGACCGTTCGGTTCCCATTAGAAGCCAAATATTGTTGCAGGACTGCAGAATAGACTTACATTATTGGAACATTTGAGGAGGCTGGTAAATTCTGGGTAGTGGCTGGCTTGCTTAGTCGATAGATGTGGCGGGTTTTGTGGCGGGTGTGGCGGGTGGAAGCAGGGGGGAGAATCGAAGAAATAAATAGAAAAAATTGGGGTAAGAGATAGAAAGGTAGTCGTGGTTGTGCATGCGAGGAGTAGTCAGCGAAGGGATGTCCTGATGAAGGGTAATGATTGGATGGTGGGACCGGAGGTACGTCGCTTTTAAAAAAAAAACCAGAGAAAAATCACATATCTGTCCTGGTTGGAAGGCGGGAGGTATTTATTTTGAAGATTTGGAAGTGCTCTGATCTGTTCTTATCTCTGATTCGCTCAGGGTTCGGCACAGTGTGTAGAATATGGGTCCGTTATATGGTCCGTGCGCAGTCATTAGAGGACAATAAAAAGGAAAGAAGAAAAGGACAAAGGGCAGGAAAAGTAGCAGAAAAAAAAAGTTAAAATGGGAGGGTGCTTATGTATCCTTGCTTGCCACCTAGCAACATGTAGCCAATTAGAAGACGTATACTACCATGTCACGCTACGTTTATCCCCAAGCAAAACAAGAGCCACCAACAACATAGCATCTTACCTAGACCTTTGTAACATATTGGCTCTATTGGCGTCAGACCTAGAGCAGTTTGCTAAAGAAATCAAACGAAGAGTTGTAGGCCAAGGGCGGTCACATCACCTATCTCTGAGAGCTACGCAAATGCTAGTACGAGCACGGAGCATTGACACCAAGTGCCCCTATCGTAGCTGGAGTAGCAATATTACAGGAAAGCGGACCTCTTGTGTCCAGCCTTGACACGCGGGTCGTCGCGTCTCGAATAATATAGCACACAAGAGCACAGCCACAGCTGTAATTTCGGACCTACAATCTTACGATATCTCAAGGTCACGTGTGAAAATCAGCAGTATCTCCATGTGACTTATCGATTATCTATGTGGAGAATGATAAAAAAATAAACTTGCTATCGGGAAGTTTTTTTTTCTACTGCTTCCGCTTTCTGCACGAAAGGTCTCTGTCGAAACCACATTAGGGACAAGGAAAAATAATCTCTGTTTAAAAATTCGGCTGAGAAGATACGGGCTTGCTCCCAATAAGCAGACCACCGCCCTCAACCCGTCGCTCTAAACAATCGCAACGAACAAGCTTTCTAGAACGTATACTGCTCACGCCAAAGACAATGGCATCAACGAAGAGGAAGGCGCCGCCAGTAAAGGTCGCTCAGCCAGCTACGAAAAAGAGCGCGAAGCCGACAGCAAGACCGCGAGTGAATGAATCTCATACTTCGGTAGCAGCCGTGCCTAAAAACGCAGCTGCCCAGAAAAGCAAGGGCGAGGTAGTGGTTGAGATCTCCAGCGATTCGGAGAGCCAAGGCGACGATGCTAGTATGGATGGCATGGACGAGCAAGAAGACGGGAGAGACAGACAAGCCACAGCAAATGGCCTGCCTTTGCGCACTGATCCCAACAATGAGGAAGTGGATTCTGTCGTGAACAACAAATTAAAGAGCACCAAAACAGGAGATGAAGACGGGGCTGACGCATCCGATGACGGGCCGACATTTGGCGACCTCGTTCGTGAACAGGAGACTGTGGACGTATCGGCGATGCTAGGTCTGATACGGAACTCGACTGAAGGTGGCATTGTGGTCGCAGACGGTGCGAGCAATGGCCTAACCAAACCCTCGCCAAGCCTAGCTTCTCTCGGAAATCTACTGAATGCTGCTCTGCGCAACAACGACGACGCAAACCTCGAAGTGTGCTTCAACACGACAACTGATGCAACCTGGGTGCGCAACACGATCCAGCGCATGGACCCGGCGCTGGCTGGGCCTCTTCTGCAAAAGCTAGCAGCGCGGATGTACCGGCGCCCGGGCCGGGCACAGACGCTGATCGGGTGGGTGCAGTGGACGCTGATCACACACGGTGGAGTGCTGGCAAGCCAGCCAGGGGTGACAAAATCGCTTCAGGAACTGCACCGGGTACTAGAGGAGCGTGCGCGCGGCCTCAATAGCCTGCTGCTGCTCAAAGGCAAGCTGGATATGCTAGAAGCACAGATGCAGCTACGTCGTGGCCACCGGGGGGGGGGGAGACTCGGTATAGAACCCGGTGCGGAGATTGGTGGCGTTCGGGCCAATGGAGGTGGTGGCAGAAGACAAGGTGGCCGGGGGCGTCGCAGTTCTCGGGGGACTGCCCTAGTGGACGAGGAAGAAGATGACGTGGTTGTCTACGTTGAGGGCCAGGACGATGGCACAGCTGGCCAAGTTCTTGTCGCTGGCGGTTTGGGTGACTCCGACGACGAAATCGAGGATATGGACGACGATGACGAAGATAGCGACGACGTGGAGGGCCTTGAAGACGAGGTTGATGACGACATCGAAGAGTTGGACGCAGCCAGCTTGGTGGAGGAAGATGAGATTGATTTTGACGATGTCGACGAGGAGGAGGAGGAGGAGGAAGAGGAAGAGGAAGACAACGAGGATCGCCGCATTGCTCCCCCAACCAAGATGCAGAAGAAATCTGCGAATGTATTTTCGAAGCGGAGGTGAACGGCCGCGCGAGGCAGCTGTGGCGTCCGGCGCCCCGCAGATACTGGAAAGTTTCGGCTCTACACTGCAAGCCACTCAGAAAAAGAGGCGGGAGACAGCAAAACGAGGCGCATGTCTTCATTATATCACACAGTTTTAGGGGCATGAGACATTTTAGATATCGTGCATTACATTTATATTACTTCTGAATTACAGCCGTTTAGATTGGAAACGCTTGAAGCACCATCATTTGAAGCTGTCACGCCAATACCTTCTACTTCTCTCGCCATCTCCGTGCCGTATTACTATTATTACACACACCAATTCTACTCACCCCTAACTCAAATGCAAGCGCAATGCAACACCCCAAACCAACCACTGCCCTGTTCCCTGGATGCGGCTTCCTGCAAAAGCTAGCTGCTCATGGCATTACGCTCTGTCGCCACCGCTCGACGCGATCGACCTGCCCTGGCGGCGGGACAGGCATTTGCATTGGCCTCGATGCAGGCATCTGCACCTGCATCGATGACGACTGGTTGGCATAGCCAGGGTAGGGATTGCCGCCGACGCCGACGGCAAAGCCAGTGCCCGAAAACGGGCCTGCAGTCATGCCCATGCCTATGCTCATGCCCATGCCCATAGTCTGGCTCTGGCCTGCGCCATAGTTCTGATTGTATCCATATCCGGCAGCCATCGTGTTTGCGCGCATCCCTGTGGTGCCCAGTCCGGAACCCATATTGCCAGGGTAGGCTCCCATGCCGACTGTGGAATTCACGGCCGCGAGAGAGTTCAGACGCATAGCACTTCCTGATGGTCCAGCTATGCCCCCGTGGGTTTGCCAGGGGCTAAGAACAGGACCAGCAGTCTGCAGTAGCAATGAGTTAGATGTATAGACTGTCTGTGGCAGTTGGGCATGCATCGCCGTCATCTTCTGCTCTTTCCCGTGAGCAGCACGTGCTGCCAGATTTTCCCTCTCCTGTCGCTCTACCTCGCGAGGGTGCTGCAGACCGCGAGCAGTCTCGAGCGGGTGGGCGCTGAGCACATTGGCCATGGAAAAGCGACGTGTAGGGCGGTTGGCTCCCATCAAGGCGTGCAAGGCCTGGTTATTGAAGCTAGGCACGCTGGATGTACCGCCAGAGTGTAGCATCTCGGCTTCCCGTGCTTCTTTCTCAGTCTGCAGCCGACGCCGCCGTTGGCCCAGTGTCTCCTCCTCCTCCTCTCTCGGCCATGATTTTGTTCCGTCTTTAGCCTTCCCCTTGTCTTGTCCTCCCGCCCCATCTTTGGCGTCTTCTTCGGGATCACCGAAATGGCTCAAAAGCTCGGCTGAGAAAGCAGTGCTGACGGGTCGGGCGCGAGGAAGCTCGCTTTCCTCTTTAGCTTTTATTCTGCGGAGTCTGGCAGCCAACGGCTCATTGTCGTCCTCGCCTACCTCATCGTCAACGTCCGTAGCTCTGTCGCCTAGATCTGAACTACTGACCTGCCGATTGCTAGTAGCAAGCGAGCCTGACGAGTTTAGGGTAGCCATGATGGGTGTGAGCGTAAGCATGCTTTGCCGCTTCGGAGCCTTGTCGCCGGTGGTGAGGTACATGCCGACGCCAGGATTGCGGCCCTGCAGCCGGTCGCGGCGTCTGCTGAGCGGCTCGTTGTCTTCTAGCTCCTTTCTCTCTAGCAGGCCAAGCGGCCGGCTCATTTCGGCTACCACTGCCGAGACATCATTGTGTCCGGCAGCTCTCGCAGCATACAGCAAGCCTAATGGGATATCCTCGTCGTCATCCCCGCCGTCGGCAGGATTGACAGATGGGTCTTCCCACGCTAGGTTGACCCTTTTGCCCTTTCGAGCTTTCCGTTCAACTTCCGCCACAGCGTCTAGCTCCAGCAGAGTAGAGTGCATCCCGTTGGGGAATGCCTTGTATGTGGGTTGTGTTCGCAGCTTCTGCTGCTGCTTGCGTAGCTGAAGTTCAGCAAGTAGGGTCGTTGGCGCTCCCTCGTATGCATCATTTTCATCATCGGTCTCATCTTTGTCCCTGCCTTCGCCGTCCTCTCTCACATCCGCGTCTGCATCTTCTTCGGCGGACTGCTCGTCCTCCTCGGGCGCTAGCAAGCTCACTGAGCCGTCTCCCTCCAAGCCTGGCAATGCTCCATCTCTGGCATCGTCTCTCAGGACGTCTTGATGCCTGTTCGACAAGCTAGTGATAGACTGTTTATCACCGGCTTGACGCACAGGTTCGCTGACCCTTCTGATATGTCCCACCAATGATATAAACGACCCGCGAGACTTGGAACCGACATGGCTGTGTCGATCTGCATACACACTTTTGCCTTTGCCTTCCCCTGGGCTCCCAGAGGGTCCTGAGAAAGCGATGGTGCTCCTCTTGTCGCGCTTCCTCCCCGTGCCGTATATTTCCGCACCGAGCCTGCCAGCAAAAGCGTGGTCGGTGAATGCACTCACAGGCGCGCTTGCTGCCGCGTCAAGTATGCTGTCAAGCGTATCCATAGCGGACCCGTTCTTTACTTGAACTTCAGCCGCAGACGCTGGCTGGTCAAAAAATGCGGACGCCCTCAGCTGAGGTGGAAGGGAATTCAGCGCTGCCACCCGTGTTTTGCGCCTTTCTGAATCCACCAGGCGAGGGGGCCGGTTGAGACTGCTAGGTCCTGCTATCGTACTGTTGCCTGCTATCCCGACGTTAACCTTCATGTCAGTCTCTATGGCTCTGTCCGCAGCATTCGGAGTTGAAGAGCTTTCGTTCAACGACTCCGGGCTTTGAAGTGCAGCTGGCATGGCTCCTGCTGGACTTGGAGCCGGTATAGCTTTAGTACTGATGAACTCTTCCGTGTCTAAAAGGGGCGAGTCCTGGTTCCCTACCAGGGGATCCGGAAGCCAGGTGCGTGTTTGGTGTGGTTCGCCTCTCGACTCTGATTCCGTCTGGAACATCATGCTGAGGACTTTCGACCGTCTGTTGTTTCTCTCAGCAGCCTTGGGTTTCTTGGACAGCTTGGGAGGCAGTGATAGCATCGCAGGCACGCGCGCAGGATAATATAGCATCTGGCGGCCACTTCCGGGATCGAAATACGACGTCGGACGCGGCGACAGCGACGATCGCGGCAGCTGCGCTGGCTGAGGCGCATCGGCCTGGAGCTGCTCTGACGCAGAGCGGTCATTGGCCGCGTCTGGATCGCAATGGACTCCATCAAAATCCCCAAAGGCAGCTTCTGCCTGCTCAAACGTGCCGATCGAAGCGGACGACGTTGGCCGCTCGAAATTTCCCCCCTGCCGAATCGCTTCACCGCGTGATCCTCTATTTGGACCACCACCGATCCCAAAATCGTATGGGCGGCGCTCGTCGAAGGCCATGGACCCGTGTTCTGTGGACTGAAGATTGGTGCTGAACATGACTGGCTGTTCCCAGGTGTCTTGGCTCGGCGTCAAATCGTGGGCGTTCAATTCTGAGATAGGTATGGGATCGGGTACGACGTCTTGGTGGGCTAGTGCACAGATTGCGTCCTCTTCGTCGTTGCCTTCTCCAGCAGCTGTCAACCGGTCAGCGTCATCCAAAGCGCCCTGGGTCAGCGTCATTGGCGGTTCTGTTTCAGCGATTTCCGGCAGAGTGAGCGGACCAGGTCGGCTGCTGTGAACGGAAGATTTTCCCGGCCCGTGACGTGATATGAAGGGTGGACCGCTATTCGAAGTAGCTGGCTGGTCGCTGGCAGAAGTCAGGATGCCACCGCTGTCAAGACTGCTCGCTTTGCTTCCGGATCGCCGCAGGCCAATGCCGGATACGGAAGAGTTAGAAGACATGATATTATCACTTGGAGAGAAGCAGCCTGCCGTTCTTAGGGTGCTGTTCAGCTCAATGATCGAATTCTGTCTTGAAAAGGCCGGCCGGGGTTGAAAGGGTGAGGCGTCCTTGGGCGGCGGGTTCGAGTCCGAGACGGTCTGTGCAGCGGCTTGCCTAGTCGCCGATAGAAGGGATGACCGCCTGCTGTCACTGCGCTTTAGCTCCTGGTGTTCTTCTCGAATGGCGTCATCTATGGAACTGGTCATGGATAGGCGTTCGGCCGAGGCTTCAAGCTGAGCGATGCTGCCCGCAAATGCTCCCGAGCGTACGTTTGCATCAGGCATAGGTTGGCGAAGGGGAAGTTTTCCGTGTGATGACGCCGTCCGCACAATGGCAGGCTGTTGCGGCGGCGGCGGTGGCGATTGTGAGAATCTAGGTCTTGCCAGCGTTGGCAAAGGTGTCACAACCTGGCTTTCGCTGATGGTGTTTCTCGACAGGTATTTGGGCAGCAGGCCAGGCTTGCTGAATAGAGTTTCAGTCACGCTTGCGATCAGAGGCTCGGGCGTCGCTAGCAGTGGTGGCCCCGGTGAGGCCAAGGCTGATTTAGTGAGAGGGCCAGCAGCGTTTTGCCCAGTATCTTTGCCACGCTGGCCAGTGTTTACGAACACGTCGGAGCTGGGACGCTTGTTTTGTCGTCTCATGTTCCCGAGAAATTGTGGGCCCGTCTGTGCCCTATGCAGTGCAGAATCAGTGGCTTGTGCTGCTGTTTGGAACTGGCCAGGCAGGGGCGCGTAGGCCGCTTCCCCTCTGTGTGGACTGTGAACAAAACAAGGATAGTTAGCCGAGTAGCTATTAGTGGACGTGCAAATACATCGTCGTCGCGATTTGTGTCGCTTTTCTTTTTGTCCCTTCTTTGTGTTCTTGCTTTTCATTGCACAAACAGAAAAACAGCTAGGAAGTCTATGCGTATGGACGCCAAAGTGCACACCTCTGTGAGTCGTTCTCATTTCTGCATGAGCTGCGCGTTGCACCACTTTGCACGTTCGCCTTCACTGTTCCTTTGTTCGGCATGACATCTATTATAGTACGATGCATAACATCGTAGGGCGAGCGGCCATCCAAGCCGTCCAAAGATGACAGTGGAGTAGTAGCAATAGCATCGGCCAGAGTCATGAAGGCGGCAGAGGGCGACGATGAAGAAGGCGCTGACGCAGACGAAGGAGTTTCAAGCCGCATAAGGAATGGGGACAAGAAAATTGGCTTTTTCACAATCGCGTCGTCGCCGGTATTGGTTGGGCGCATGGTGGTCAGGTCATTTTGGCCGAGTTTGGCTATGTCGCTGGCAGTTTGTGGCAATCGGAGAGGCAGCTGTCCAGCGGTGACCATTTCCGGAGAAAGAAACTGATCAGAGGGCATCGCCGGCCCCTCAAAAGTGACACTTTGGCATGTGTATGGTCGCTAGGCTTTTCAAGGGACAGAAAAGCTGGCAATGCTGGCCGTCTTTGTACAAAAGCAGGTTCTGCAAAGGAACCCAGCGGTCGGAAAAAGGCAGGATGGGAAGCTGAAACAGGCAGAGGAAAGAAGAATGCCAAAAAGAGGCGAGGAGCAAAGGGGGATCGAGGCGCAAATGCCAGCGTCGAAAAAGATCTTTGGCAGACAATCGCGTTCTCGTATGTATTGAATCGGGCTGGGGATCTGGCTGGGAATCCGGCTAAGGAAAACAACGTAAGCGGCGCCAGACCAAGGCATTCCTAGCAGCAGGCGGGCGGGAAGTCCGCTTCACTAGACTGGCCGCAGATAAGACAAACAAGACCAGTCAATAAAAGCCTAAATTGGGAAATGAGAGATATCAGAGCAGGACGGCATGAGACGAACGAGCTTGGCGGTCCAGATTCCTTGTGCGACGAGCCGTATAAAGAGCGTCGTGTGCTGTTCTATGTTAAAAAACGTTATCGCCCTTGCAATTGGTATGTTTACGCCTCCTTTGCAAGGCATTTGACCCCACGAAGCACGGGTTAAAACAACTGTTTTGAAGGGGAAAAAAGTCTCGAAAATACATAGCTGTGTAAATCCTACGAGGCAAGATATCTTGCATTAGTTTGCATGAAGTGGCCGGCCTGCGTTTGAAAACAACGGGTTGGCCCGGCCAATCGTACAAGTCTTAGCTATCATCATTGGTGCTCAACTGACACAATGTTATCTGTGCTAGATAGGGTCTGCTACATTGCCATTTTGGAACACCAACACGCAACTTGACTTACATACACATATATTCACAGCACAAATACAAGTACGCGCATTCAAGATCTGCACTTGTGGATTTTCGTCCAGATGTGGCCGTTCGCAGTGCTCTCGGCGCGTCTATGCGCCATTATCAAGATGTCAACTTCAAGACGCCAAATTTTCTGCCGCCTGCTGTGTGTCCTTTTATGTCCTTTGTTACTATTTGTAGCATGCGAGAGATGTGAGTATGATACCGAGCACGAGGTAAGATAGTTACGAGCAAAATGAATTTATGAGAAATACTTTCCTAATTCGTTCCCATACATAGAAATCTAACAGAGCTCTGTTTCGTCAGTATAGTATCCGGCGATATCAGATATATACTCGTACTCGTACACGTTGGCTGTAGTTCTCGGTAGTATACCGTACTCATACAAACACTCTTATTACACCTGCGCAACTGGACGCGGGGCCGGCCCTGCATGTTTTGGTAAGAGTGGATTGAGACAAGCGCTTTCTCGTTCACCGTATCATCGTCACAGTGTGCTGAGGAGCTCGCCCGTGCTTCACCGCTCCTGAGGAACTGGCCGGTATCACTACAACATAGTGGCGCACAAGAACGATACGAGTACTCGTACGCGAGGTATCAGATGCTGTCCTGGCACTGACCGGTGGGCACGAGCACTCCGTAGTGTTCAAAAGATGCTGTCACGGGTGGCTATAGGCGTGGGCGACGAGGGACAGCTGTCGTCTCGCCCCTATGGTAAGATGCTACTATGTCTCTTAAGTATCTCACCCGTAAGAGCAGGGGTGGCCACTGCAACCCCCACGGCAGCTGTATCTTACTTGCGACGTGCATATATATCACATTCTCGTTTCTACGAGTAGATGGACTCTTCTCTTTTCCTTACCCGTGAGCGAGTCATTTGGTTACCAATCACTTTCTACGAGTAAGATACATGCTGCTGCGCTACTCGTATTGTACCCCATGCAACTCGCTGCCGTTCCATCCCAGCCCGCAAATAAAAAAAGTCTGCTGACAGCTGAGCACGGTGCAACCTGCAAACCTGGCGCCCTTCTATAATTTTGGTGATGCTAGTGGGGTAGTGGGGTTAATTAGGGAAGTTGTAGCAGACGAGCACTCGTACTCTGCCCGCGCTTGTGCGAGTACAAGTAAGATACTCGTAGAGCCCAACAGCACCTACGAGGAATGGACGGCATCCCGCCACGCAACCGGTCGCCACTGCCCTGCAATTGCACGTGTATTCTTCTGACCGCCCATTTCACGCCTAGGCGGACCATCTCCCTGGTTGAAGCATCGCACCATCCAAGCCCAGCTTGCTACTAATTCCCTGGCCATGCCGTGACATGCAGTCCCCCTGTCCCCTTGTTCCGGTGGCACCCCGTCTCTTGTCGCCTCTCACTTTCTACTTACCCCCACTGTCCAATCTACCTCAGTTCCCACCAGATCGGAGCAACAACCTTACCTGCTGGGACGTGAAGAGAGGGAGAGCCAACGAGCCCAGAATCCAGAAAAGGGACATTGAGGTCACCCGCCAAGTTATGCATTATTAGCAGACAGCTACGGCAACGTCACTTCAACGACTATGCTTTATTAATGCTCACCAATTCTGCCTGCAGACCGATTCGTTACATTTTCACGCACTACACTACTACAAATCTCTCCCTGGCAAACAGCAACGCAAACACACATTTTCCCTTGGCCGTCTCTCGGTGATCCTCAAGCCATGGACCAGACGCTTGCAAAAGCAAGCCTGTCACCGCGTCGGCGCTTTGTTCCAGTTCCAATCGAGACGACCTTTGAGCGCTACAGAAAGGGAGCACCGACTGCGGTGCCGACGCCATCCCCATCCCCACGATCGTCCTCGCCGCCTCGACGACTATGGGTGAAGGAGAAGGAAAGGAGGCGATTCGCCCCACAGCTGATCGAGTCCTCTCGACGGTCTCGGCGAGTAGGTGATGTTGGCCCTGCTACCAAGCCGACGGACAAGACCGATATTACACCATATCATAATCACATATACGCCCCAAAAGCACGCAAAAAGCACCGCAGATTGATGTCACTCGCCCGCCGCGAGTCGTGTGACGATGAAACTGCCGACCATTTCTTCGAGACTCTTGTCCGGGAAAACGAGAAGCGTATTCTTGAAGATGCTTTGGCCGCTTTCCCGAACAGCGGAGCCCGTGCCGGCGGCGCTGAGCATTTTGCCATCCGGGAATCCTCTGACGATGACAGCAGCCGCTCTCAAAGTCGTGGAGTCGCTGGCCCGCGTCCTTTTCGTGCCGGGCGTCGATCCCGACGCGATTCGTTAACTGAAGATGTCGGTTGGGCCTTGAGAGAGATGCAGGAGCATCACGACCATCTTTTGCAAGTCCGCGCCGCTTCCATCGCCCCCGACAGCTCTCCTTCTGTACATTCTCGTGCTACTGAAGCCTCTGATACTACATACGACGCAGAGAAGCCAGAGAACGCAGATACTACCGTACCGGTACCTAATCACCTTGAGCGCATTTCGACCCTAGATCTTGATCGTATGCACATTGAAAGCCCCCCTAGTGATCCTATCTGGACTACAACTGCCCGCCGGTCCACGCCAGACTCCCCACTCCAAGCTATGGGCGAGACACAAATGCCCTTCATTCCGGAGGTAGCCTTTGATTTTCCAAGAGCAGCCGATGGGTACCGTGGGATTCCGGTATATGCTCAGAGGCTTAGGGAGGCAGAAGGAGAAGCCGACGAGGAGGACAAGGACGAAAAGCTACAGCAGAACTCGACATCCGCACCAGGGCCTATTGGCGAGTCTCTGATGCCATATGTAGCATCCGCATCTGATACACATGCGGTTGCTACGGTTACAGCGACCTCGGGCGCTACGGCATATATCCCTCCTGAGAGCCACTTTCGGGGCCGTGGTCCCTTTGCTGGCTACCGAAATCGCGATCTGTTTGCGGAGCGTGATGTACACAGGCCGCGGCGAAAGTCACCGCCTATGCTGGGGAAGGACTTGGTGTTTCCCAAATGCTTGTCTCCTAAGCAAACGCAGCTGGAGCCAGATCACCTGTGGAGCATTAGCAATACCAGAAATGATTCTCACCGCGATGCCACCGGAAAGCATGGCCTGTGGAACGGATACTGCTACTCTCGCGAGAAAAACGAGGCTCTAGCACCGATCGAACGCCCCGTCATGCTTGCAACCCCCTTTCCTCCCAGCTCTCCCGCGGATCCGTTTGCTCGCGCATTCAGCGCAAGCGAGCCTGGGACAGTCTGCGCAGAACCAGAACTGATTACTGGTGACGATAAACATGAGTCTAGCTCTAGGAATGAGTTGTTCGTGACTGCAATGAGCTCGCAGCCCAGCGGGGCATTGTCGGTGGGTGCTGGAACGACGGCGCTAAGATTTGGACAGCATCGCTCGCAGCTGCAGCACCAGGCCGGTTCCAAAGGGCTTCACGCACTTATGGGGCTGGATGAGCGGCTTCAACAGGAGAAGAAGGCAGCGGAGCTCGAGGAGAAGATCACTGCCGAATTCACAGATACATTCGTCACGCAAGTCTACAACTATCTGTCTCTTGGCTACCCAGCCATGGCCCGTGCATATGACGAAGAGCTGTCCAAAATTTCTCGTGTCCCCGTGGCTGATCTAGAGCGCGATGACGCCAGCGCCTTGGACAACCCCAACCACGCACGCGGGCACATTTCCCTGGAGAATGACAGTGCTAAGATAGGCGACGGGCAAACGTTAAAGCGATTGAGTCATGACGATTGCCCTCGGTGGCATGCGCTGAAGTTGTACATCTATGAGTGGGCTCGTCAGCATCCCGATCTGGGCAATATCAATTCTGAGGCCTGGGGTATGCGTGAACGGCGCGGTAGCTGGGGTGTCTAGCCCTCCGTGCAACACGACTGCGCTTTTGCTTTAGTTTTACCATTGCGCCTTTTTACCAGTCATTGGCTGCGGAGCATGTTTTTGTTTCATAATGGGGGCGTCAGAAAGCTGCACGGGCAGCATAAGGCAGAAAAATATGGTCTTGGGAAGTAGAACAACTACATTTGAGCCAATCCTCAACATAGTGCTATATGCCAAGAGGAGCTGGTACAGAGGTGGGGCGCTGTATTTCTTCTTCCATTGCGGGCACAGAATGGAAGGCTCTCTTTTTATTTGCATGTTAAAAGAGTGCGAACAATGATACAATATATTATCGTAGCTCCAAGAACGGGACGTATTATTTTATTATATTTACAAAATCGCTGGCGAACTACAAGTAGCCAGCCCGTTTGGCGCGCTTGCGCACTAACGCCAGGCCAGCCCCCTGATTAATTCACTTCCTTAGCTTAGCTTCCGGAGCTGGAAGAGGCGACGTAATTTCTGTTCCATCCTTCCGCATAGGGTTGTTGTTTTAATATTGACAACTGCTTTAGCATCCCCTCTGGGATCGCCCACCTCTTTCAAGCACCGAGCCTGACTAGTAGCACACGATAAAGGCGACCTTTACTAGGGCCTCCTCTCGCAGTTCCCGTCTGTGCTCTCCCTCACAGCCGTCTTCGTCGCCATCTCCATGGAACAGTCGCCTTTAACCCACCAGCCTCGCCCCGAGGTATTTAAACCCAAGATCGTCCAGCTGTACGATGAACTATTTTCTGTGAGTTCCCGCGCGTTCCCGCTAAACTGCTCCTGCAATCATCTGACTCCTAATTAACAAGCAAGCAGGACGATGACGGCCTTGTCACCTCTGACGGCTTCTGGACCGAGTTTTTCCTTTTGCGACCCGACCGTGGTGCCCTGCGCCAGCGAATCGATGCATTATCGCCAGCCCAGCTGGTGGTAGTCGAGAATCAGACGCGGGAGCTTTTCTTGAGGGCCATAGCGGCGGCAGCTAGGGGTATTTTCGACAAGGGGGCGGAGAAGATCTCTGCCGAAAGGCAGCTTGTCCGTTCCGACACGGCTGCCGCTGCAGCTCTCGATACGCTTGCTACATTTCTTTCTGCCATCTTGAGCAAGAAGTATACCAACCCAAGCTCTGATGTAATAGCCGTGCTTGCAGGGCTCGACAATGTCGACACCGTAATGACAGAATTCGTCTCCGTGGCAGACGGCTTACTACGACACGGGCGGACGCCGTTACTACGGACCAAGGTTGTCGAAGTCGCTTTGGCCATGGCGGCAGGAGCTTATCAGACAACGCTTCTCACCTACTTCATCCACCGAGATCTGTTCCCTTCCGTTATGCGGGTATGCCATCCTCTGTTCTATTTCTCGTCATGGCGTCATACTATGTGAAGATGCTGACCTGTTTTTCAGGTCGTGACTGATGCGGATGCCTCACAAGATATCTTCGAGTCTTTTATACTTCTCGGCCTACTCGCTAACTACAACAAGTTTGAATTTCGCAACCCGTATCAGCTGCGTCTTGCCGATTTTGTCAACGAAGCGGCTATACAGGCCATCCTTCGCAGTGTTGGCGATGGATGTCAGCGACTTCGCAACCAATATGTGGCCGTCCAAGACGATGTGCCCGAGGGTTGGACTCTTGCCAATACCTTAGGATTGATTGGGCTTGGTGCGATGGCACCAGGGTCACATGTACCACCTAAGCCCGCGTATGATGCCGAGACGGCAAGCCGGATGTTCACTGCTTTGCCTGGGGAAGAGGCGGCAGTCCTGCTAGCAACATACGACTTCACACACGCTAATAAGCTATTTTGCTTCAACTTGGTGACATCGTCAGGGACGAGTGTTGGTACGGGTTCCACAAAAAGCGCACACGAAGCCGAGCAGCCCATTGTGAGCTTCATCTCGCTCGCATCTTATCTTCTTCAGCACGCTTTCTGCTCACAGCGCACCACACTCTACGCCCACGTCGGGCTCATGGTTTTCCGTCTGCTTATTGAGGATGTGGCGTTGTGCAAGCGCATGTGCAGTGACGAGAGCCGTATGCCCGTGCGGCTTTGCCGTCAGCGTCTGCCACACCTACCGCTCGTCAAGCAGCCCCGTCCTTTGGCGGCCAGTGTTATGGACGCTATGGTTGACGGGATCACGCACAATCTGCAGAGGCGACTCGACATCAGCCTGTACACATCATGTGTGGGGATCTTGTTGCGGCTTGTAGCGCATCTATCGCGAACCCGCACACGGCTTGTCTACCATTGGGCAGAGCTGTTTCGCGCACTAATCAGCCTCGTCCGCTTTCTCACAACATACGCTGCCGATCTGCAGGGCTCGCCGCACTTGGAGATTTTGATCGACCACGTGGTTAATCTTTTGGCCTTGGGCCTGTCGGCGGGCGAGTCGTTTTTGCCAACCCCTGCAGCCTATGATGACCTGTTCTACAAGGTCGTCGAGGCAGGAGAGGTGCTTGTGAAATTCAGGGACATATATAAGCTGGCCAGCCGGCCGACGAGTAGCATCGAAACGCTAGTTAGTGTGAGCACGCATTACAAGCAGATGTTGGAAGATGGGGTCGTGAACAAGGGGGGGAAAGGTGGTCGTGTGAAAGGAGGCGGGTCGTCGTCCTCAGCCCTCACTAGTCTGCAAGTGGCTCAAACCATAAAGCAAGGATACGAGACGCTCAGCATACAGGCAAAAGAAGGCCTCGACAGCTGGGAGAAGTACCGCGAGGCAGATGAACGGACGCTACTTAAAAAGGTTGCGCGGATCGCCGTGGCGGATGTGAGATCTCTTGTAGAGAAAAGAGAATGACAGCGACTAGCTGTGCGTTTTGCCTTTTCTTCTAGCTGTTTTCTCCAGCCGTTCTGCGGGTTCTGCTACCTTGCTGACACGAGATAACGTGTTCATGAAAGATATGGGTTTAACCAGGGAAGATTGTGGGCTTCTCAGTGTTGCTTTGCTAGACGTTGGATTAGACCATTCGACATAGCTTCTTATTAACGGCGTCGACTTGGTTTGCAAATTACGCAGAGCTGATTGGCCCGGTCAAAAACGGAACACAGCAGCTGTGCACAGTAATTCCCACATTACAAATCGAAACCGCCACTGTGCAAGATACGTGAATGGTTATCCTGAGTAGTTTCCTAGAATCCGGCTTTTCTGATACCCATTCTTTAGCTGCAGCATCCCCGCCACCATATACACCGCGACGCTACCTTGCATCAACTCCTTCCGTTATTCGGATGGCCCGAACAGTTTCCTCATAACACAGCCTTTATATCACAAAGACAATAAACAACATGAACGGAGTCTTGCTTCTGCCGAGACGAACCTCGGTTTGCCTCCTCTGCCGCCAGAGTTTTCGGCTTCAACGACTGCAGCAACAACAGCAAGGCCAATCACTTTTGCTAACCTGGGGGGGCCCGGCACAGCAAACGTTACGTCTTCAACTATCACGCCGGCGGTTCATGTCTGGCACTACAGTTTCACAGTTTCCGGCTGCGTCAGCTGCGGCTGCGCTGGCCGCGTCGTCTTCAGCAGGGGCCTCCCCATCCTCTGCGATCGGATCCGATTCGAGCACACCGTACACTCGTCACTCCCTGTATCCTGACGCCGTTTCGCCTATGACCATACTACCTCCCCCGCCATTTCCTGTGAGGCCGCAGCAGTCAAGCTTACTACAAACGAAGAAAAGCGCGTCTGAGCCGCCATCAATCCCCGCTACGAGCCAAACCCCAAATGGGGCCAGGCCAGCTGGTGCACCAAACCAGGGCCAAGTTTTGACTAGCACTCCTACGATGAGAAATCCGGCGCCAGCCGGCGCCTCTCCCAATACAACAACCAGGCGCCCGTCAAGATTGAGGGCACCGCGGAAGGCAGCTATGCAACTGACGCCTGCGGCGGTAGAACAAGTCAGGGCACTACTGGAGGGCCCAGAGCCGAAGCTGCTGAAGGTTGGAGTGCGCAACCGCGGCTGCAGCGGACTGGCCTACAACCTGGAGTACGTGGAAAAGCCAAGCGCATTTGATGAGCTCGTTGAGCAGGACGGGGTCCGAGTTCTCGTAGACAGCAAAGCACTGTTCAGCATTATTGGCAGTGAAATGGACTGGGTAGAAGACAAGCTTAACCAGCGGTTTGTGTTCCGGAATCCAAACATAAGTATGTGACACCCCCCCTCTCTCTCGGCCCAACTTTTTTTTGTATGTTCGCTCGCTAACAGACAACAGAGGAGCAATGCGGATGCGGAGAGTCTTTCATGGTATAGAGTTGACGAGGCACAAACGGAACAGCTCGTACCTCTGCAAACGTATTGGATTACGCAAAGGATGTAAGGCTATTCTCGGGCTGATGCTGTTCGCATCTATAGATCGGCATTTTATACTGTATTAGTTAGTATACCGGTTCTACTCGCAGCCATAAAGGACGATGGGCGAAGAGAATGTTTTAAGAATTTCCAACACCAGAGCCAGGTTTCGTACTTACAAAACACGTGATACCGCCGCTGTTCAGCCTAAAGTTTCTGTGGTGGCAGATATCGCCTATTTGTTTTAGCGTGTCCTTGCCCAAAGCGTCCCACGCGTCTCCAAATATTAGCCTCCTAACCTAATAAGACACAAAACATTTAACGTCAGTGAGAGCTCCCACCATGAAGCTTCAGCCTATGTTTTCGCAGTCGTGAAAGGTTGTCTTTTTTCTTTGACAGGAAGGATGTTCTCTCAAACACCAACGGCACCGCCCTCACAGGGACAGCCGCCGCCGTCGTCTTCGGCACCTGCATTACGGTCACTCGGATCTGCATCGGTGGTCGACTGCCCGATCTGCGGCAAACACGTCCGATCAAGCGATATCAACGCCCATCTTGATGCTGAATGTGTTACCCATACTGTAGAGAGAGGTTCTACGAGTTCCATTTCTACAAGTCGGCCTGTGACCGGGCCAAAACGTCCGTCACCGCCACCGAGCTCGCCGGCGACATCTTCACAGAAACGTGCTGCATCAAGCTTCTTCCAAACGCCATTGGCAAAGCGGCAAACTACCGGCAACGGCGCAAGCGATGGCAACAACGGAATCACATCTCAAATACCAGCCCAGCAGCAGCAGGGCTTGTCAAAAGTACATACTGCAGGTGTCAAGCGGAGTTTTGACGAAGGGCCTGGCTTCAGCTCGCCGTCGAACACAGCAAATAGAGTACCGGACGGAATATCGACGTCGACGCAAACTCAGCCGGAAAATTCCAAGGCGACAGGCGCGTCTGTCATAGCTACTTCAGGTCCGGCCGCCAAGCGCTCTCGGACAAACCGAGCAGCGCCACTTGCTGAACGCATGCGCCCGCAAAACCTAGACGATGTGTTTGGGCAGGAGCTTGTTGGCCCCAACGGTGTACTACGGTCGCTCATTGAAACAGACCGCGTGCCATCCATGATCTTGTGGGGCGGCTCTGGCACTGGCAAGACTACGATCGCGCGATGCATTGCACAGCAAGTAGGCAGTCGCTTTGTCGAGATGAACGCTACAAACAGTGGAGGAATTTCAGAGTGCAAGAAGCTTTTCCAGGATGCATCGAATGAGCTGGCATTGACGGGTCGCAAGACCATACTGTTTTGCGACGAGATTCATCGCTTCACAAAATCGCAGCAGGACGTTTTTTTGAAGCCGGTTGAGGCCGGTACAATCACGCTGATTGGTGCCACCACAGAGAATCCGTCATTTCGCATCGTGTCTGCTCTCCTTTCGAGGTGTCGAACCTTCACCTTGGCCCCGTTGACCACAGAGGACGTTCAATGCATTCTCGAGCGTGCCGTTTTACAGGAGACAGGTGTTCCGGCGAGAAACAGCGATGAGGGAGCATCAAATAAGGCCAATACGTCTGGGGAAATTCAGCCAACGGCATCAGCTCTATCTCCTTTGATTGACCGCGAACTGCTGGCTTACCTGGCCGCTTTCGCTGATGGCGATGCCCGGACTGCTCTCAATCTTCTAGAGCTGGCCATGTCAATCGCAGCACGGCCACGAGAAGTCGACAAACAGACGGGGAAGATCACACTATGCACAAAGGATGATCTTAAGTCCGCATTAACCAAAACTTTGGTATATGACCGTGCCGGGGACCAACACTATGACACAATCTCGGCTTTTCACAAATCAGTGCGCGGCTCTGATCCTGATGCAACTCTATACTACTTGGCCCGGATGCTTCAGTCCGGTGAAGACCCGCTCTTCATTGCGCGACGGATGGTTGTCATTGCGTCTGAAGATATTGGCCTAGCAGACAGCACACTGCTGTCGCTGGCAACATCCACATACACGGCAACTCAGCAAATCGGAATGCCAGAAGCCCGCATTCCTCTGGCTCACTGTGCAGTGGCTCTAGCATTGGCACCTAAAAGTACGCGGGCATACCGTGGCTTGAACAATGCCTACGCAGCGTTGCGGGAACCCGGCGTCGCATCGCTGCCAATTCCTATCCATCTTCGCAATGCACCCACCCGGCTGATGAAAGATATGGGCTACGGAAAGGAGTACAAGTACAACCCAAACTATGTGGATGGGCGAGTGAAGCAAGATTACCTTCCAGACCAGCTACTGGATCGCACATTTTTAGAAATTCGTGATTTGGGAACTGCTGTAGACCCAGACTTAGAGGAGTAGGCACAGCTGTCTGTACTCTTTCATCTATACCGAGGTAGCCATCATATCCGGCCTCTCCTATTTAATCCAGCCATGGGTGTTGATTCCGCAAACAAAGTTAATCTGCTAGGCGCAATTGTTAACATATCACCGCCGCTGTGAAAAATTGTGTCCGGGCAATGTAGAGCACAGTGGAAAAGGCTGTGCGTTATGCTAAAGCTCCGTACGTCGGCTAAAGCTAGTAAAGCCTATTATGTGAGCGCAGAGCCCATTACTCTCGGCGCTCGTTGTGCGCCAGATTCTTCTAGGATATCATCACAGTTAGGGAACTTAAATTTTTTTCCAATCGACTGCTACTGTGAGCTGGGGTTATTACTTCAGTGCAAAGTATGTATGACGAGACAAGATAGATAGGGCGCAGAAGTGAGCTTAGCAGTAGAGAGAGTGGAAACGAAGAAAGGGGAACAGAATGGATATTCAAAGCAGAATAAAAAGATGAGGACACTTCAGACGACGAAAAAAAATGTCTTTCCGCTAGCAAAAACAAGTTCGGGTTCTTCGCTTTACGTCGGATTTTCCAACACCTTGTGAAGCAGATACAAGACATTCTTGCTTCCGACGCATTTCTGATTAGGATTGGAACTTCTATGCTTTCTGCAGTAACAAGCTCATTTAAAAGTGGCATTGCTGGCTTTGTCAAGGGGATGTTCTATGCCATTTTTTCCGGAAACAGGAGGGCGAAGCAGCTACGGGTTTGCTGAACGGCGGCCTGCTCGTATTGTCCGCCGCAGTGTCGTCTGGCAAGTTTTTCCGACGATATTTGAGACGGAGGGCCGATTGTTTGGTAAACAATGTCTCGATAGGATCGGTCCATTAGTAGAAGAAATAGCAACAATCGGACTTCAACTAGCACCCGCAATATATGAAACCATCTTACATCTCTGCTGTTTGAAAATCTTCCTGTAGTTGGCTTATGCGTATACGATGAGACACGTACTCGGTATAAGCCATCAGGGTGTCTGGCAAAGCCAAAGCAAGCTGCGAGTTGGCGATGAGCCAAATGTCGTGTGGATATAAGATGTGTGGGATGGTAGTCCGTAGCCCAAAGGCATAGTAATATTATTACTTTCTTAGTCCTCCCTCTCCCACGTGCACCTACTACTCTTTGCGGTTCCTCCTGCAGCCATGGCTGCGGCTAACAAGCTTTTCCAATACTCGATTCTGCCAGCTCTCATGGATGGTGTCGCCGAGCGTGGCCTCCCCCTTTCCCGTCTGCTCGCTCACGGTGATTTTGGGCTGGGGACTTTTCGGCATATTGCCGGCGAAATGATAGTGCATCAGGGCCGAGTTTGGCAGATGAAGTATGATGGCACTGTCTCAAGCATTGACACTTCCGACATGACGAACATCGCGCCATTTGCCATGGTCACCAATTTCCAGCCTACATTACGGGAGCGGATTCCGCATTCTGCAGCCTCCTCCTCCATCGGCACCAAATATGATATTGCCATGTGGTTGCGCAACAGGATTCCCAGCAGCCGAAACCTGGTTCTCGCTGTACGACTTCGCGGGACCTTCAAGTCGCTCACCATCCGGATGATGCCGAGCCAGCAGTACCCAGGACAGCCGTTGTCTGAGCTGAGCCAATATCAAGTCGTGCAGACACTGACAGGTGTCCGAGGCACCCTCATCGGCTTTTGTGCCCCATCTTTCATGCAGAGTCTAAGCGTGCCTGGCCTCCATCTTCACTTCTTGAGTGAAGATGCCACTCGGGGCGGACATATCCTGGGAGTCACAATAGGCCCAGTGAACGAGGCCCAGGCCAGCAAGTCAGAGGATGTCATCGAGATAGATGCTGCTTTAATGTCTCAACTTGATATCGAGCTGCCTACGGATGATCCAGATTACAGCGCAGCACCTCTTCATCCAAATTTGGCTGCCATGGAGAGGGTAGAAGGCTAGACCATCATGTAAAGAAATGCATGTTCGATGCCCCTTTTGCTCCTTGTTCTTCTTTTTCTACACGCTTTATGTGTTGCCAATTGCGATTATGCCAAAACACACGACGGCTTATTTCTGTCGAGCGGGGTACATGTGCAGCCCTTATTTGATGAACGTTGGCGTCGATTTCCTTTAGCGGAGTGCGTTTTGGTAAATATACTGGTGCTAGGGCATGGATTAGGATATTTTCGACCTTGTTGCCTGCAAACGTTCATCTGGCAGTTTCCGCAGGAACGTTTATGAGTCTTTCGCAACAGGCACACAAGGCGCAGCGCGTTTGTTTTGCCTATGCGCCACGATATGCTAAGCACGTTTTGCGGGATGAGTTGCCGTGTATGCGGATGTTTGCGTCGAACGTACTATTACGAGTAATCTTTTTTTCCTAATCTGCAAAGGATCGGTCGGGCGCATGGCTCAGCCCTGTGGCTGGGGGGATGACGTATGGGCGCTAGATTTTAATGTTACTTTTCTTTCGTAATCGTGATTATAACTCAAAACATTTGCACTCTCACCCCCCGTGCACCCGTGCAACTGAGTTTCATCCTCCAACGCGTAGCCTCGTCGGTTCCAGTTACCTCTCATATCTCTAATACTTATTGGGTGTAGAACCTTAGCACTTGCCAAGCTTTTCCGATGAATACGGATTCTCTCAAAGCTGACCCGGCAGCTCCAACAAGTCCGACGATCAGAGACGACCGAAATAATGGGCTGATCAACCAGACTCCTTCTACACCTCTTCTCCTCGACAATACCGAATTGATGGCCGTGCCTGATGTCCCACCGCCATCATACGAAGAGGCCACCGGTATTGCACCCCCTGGAACAACACATGTCCGTCCGTCCAGTCAAAGACCACCCGCCTCTGCTGCAATAACGCCCGGCCGCGATCGGCTCAATGAGAAACCGGCATTACCGACCCGGCCCGTATCTGGTAGACGATCCCAAATACAACCTGCGCCTGGCTCCATTCCTACTGGTCGCCAGTTTCCTCCCACCTTCAACCTCTACGGCGGCAATTTGACAAACTCATACACATTGGGCGAACATCAGCAAACACCACTGTATGCTGTAGATATACGAGCCAGCTGGAAAAACTCGGGCCCGACGGTGGCTCTACACAACGGGCTAAGTACACAAGCGCCACTTCTGGCCGGTGTTGACTTCTCAAATGTGTCCGATCAAATGTCGGTTACGTTACCGCCTCCACTCTCCTACAGGGGAGGCTCGACGGCTGTTCGGCTCGAGGTCGTTTTCGGTTGGTCGCACACGTATCAATTTGGTATTGAAGTTGGCACAGACCGGTCCAACGTACACAATGAAGCGTTTGAGTGGCGTCACAGCTCTGGAAGTGCAATCGCAGCTCTAGGCGGTGCTCATGACGGCTGGAAGCTTGTGCGCATGAGCACATCCAGTTTGGGGCCCAGGCAGCCGCGCTGTTCGCCTGCATTCCTCACGTCGGATGGACGCGAGGTCGTGGCAGTCTGGTCGGACGCTTTAATGAGCCTCACGAAGCAGTTGAAGTTTTCATTTTGCGGCACGGGCTTGACAGGCTTGCTGGGTGAGAGGTGGGCGGTCATGGCGGTCATGAGCGCCATAGCGATCTGGGAAAAAGAACTAGGCAACCAAGCCAGGCGTTGATTGCTCGCAGCAATCCCCCCGTCCAACTCGATCGTTAATATGTAGCTCTGCCTTCTCATTCCGTCTCACTTCACTTTCCTCTTCGTTTGTCTCTCTCCAACGATCGAACGACGGAGCTCCACAACTAATTGCTTGCAGCTTTTATTATCGTCACCTGCAAGATACTTAATTTTCACAAGATACCCTTGATTAGACCAGGTAGCTGTACCTGGGTGAATATTTTAGCAAGAGAAACATGCCAAAGAGGCGAATTTGACTTCGACATATGTTACACCGACATATTCATCGGGATTGCCTTGTATGGCGAATACCCCTTGATATCGAAATCTCCCAGCTGCCACCCGTCGATATCTCCCCCCTTGGGCCGAGCTATCTCAAGAACAGGGAACGCATTGGGTTCTCGTTCTAACTGTGTGCGTAAAGCATCGACATGATCTACATAGACGTGTGCATCACCCATAACATGCGTTAAACTTCCAGGTACGAGTTCGCACACATGTGCCAACATGTGCGTTAGGAGTGCGTAGCTGGCAATGTTAAAAGGCACGCCAAGGCCCATATCGCACGACCGCTGATATAGCTGGCAGTGCAGGTGACCAGGACCGACGTCGGCGTCGCGCAGCTCGCCTTCCTTATGCCCATTCACACCCCTTTTCCTTTCTGGATACGACACATAAAACTGTGCGAACATGTGACAAGGCGGTAAGGCCATTAAAGGAAGATCGCGTGGATTCCAAGCCGAGAGCACAATGCGCCGGTCATAAGGGTTTGTCCGTAACTTGCGCACTACCTCAGCCAATTGGTCAACACCCTTGCCCGTGTAATCGGCATCGGGCCCTGCATACTCAGCACCGAAATGTCGCCACTGAAAGCCATACACAGGGCCGAGATCGCCCACAACACGGTCATGAAAGCCGAGCTGGTCGAGAAATTCTCGCGAGCCGTTGCCGTCCCAGATCTTGATGCCGCGATCACTTAATGGGATCGACGTGGTTTCACCACGGATAAACCACAGAAGCTCCTCGATGACAGCGCGATGAAATACGCGCTTGGTTGTCAGCAGAGGCAAGATGGGTGTGCCATTTCGGTTCAATGAAAATTTCAGTCGTGGGGCAAAAATAGAGTACGTGCCCGTCCCGGTCCTGCACAAGGTCGAGTCAGCAGCTGCCATAGGAGGCACGCATATAGGTTCTAGAAACTGACCGGTCTGGCCGGTACTCGCCAGTTTCTAAAATCTCGCGAACAAGATCGAGATACTGGTGTTCTTCGCTGTTCCTTTCAGTTGGCCCGCCGAATGCTGCTGTAGGTTTTTGTGCTTCTGACATTTTGAACAATGATCAAGTTTCTGGCCTCGTATATTTGAATGCACTGCACTATCCTCTCTCTCGGAAACCGATTACGGCCTTGTTAGATGTCGTAAAAGATTGAGTTGAGTTGCTTCCGATTGGGGGTATTCGTGGGGGTAGCGCCATTAATGACGCGACGCGTCGCGTCTGATTAGTTAAGATGACTAATACTACATTATTCCGCCGATGTGGGTGAAAGTACATTGTACAGGTGCAAACCAAATTGGAATAGAATTTAATGCCAACGAGACCGACCATGCCTCTAACGGCGCCTTCTTTCACATGCCTGCAATGCGCACGAGTCCGACTTGTTAAACCCCGTACTCTTCTTCATACTTTATTGAAGTTTCCATGCCAAATAAGACTGATCTCAGCCAACAAAAGCGCTGGTACGAGGTCTGAGGCATCTCGCCCGGATGTTAGGAGCACGGATGCAGCAAAGGGCGCAATGTCTCGAAGGCTGCAAGAGGCCACCGATGATACACTACTGATGGGGGGACGAGCAGGGCAGCGTGCGATTGAAGATGCAGGGTTCAGCGAAGAGCTCAAGAACCAACTAATGGAGAAAATAGCTGATGCGCAGTTTCGTTCGGAGCACAAGAGGACGATAGCTGCGGCTGGCCTTGACCCGTTATCATTCAAAACGCAATCTGCGGGCGGGAGACTATCGGATATGGCGGGAGAACAGCCGTGGAATGGCGACGAGGCGACAGCGGATACGGTACTGCGAATGCTCGACGACGCACGGAAGCCACTATCTACAAAGCCGCGAGGCAAATCGAAAATTCCTGACCCTACTGCCGCAGATTTACGCATCCGAAAACAGGCGATACATAGCCCTGGACAGCGGATGGAAATGACCCGGGACAAGGTGATGGCCTACACGGGGCTCAAGAAAGGAGCGCACAAAGGACTCAGCGACAACGAACGAGAGGCTTTGCGCCAAGAATTCCGAGATCGATTCACACCGGGCGCCCGTGCTATGCCTACTAGCTTCTCGGGCCTTGCGGCATTGGCCAACGAACGCATAGAGGATGCTATAGCTCGTGGACAATTCCGTAACATTCCACGAGGGCCAGGCATCGAGCGTGATCGTCGCGCTGACAACCCATTCATTGACACGACGGAATACATCATGAATAAGATGATACAGCGGCAAGATATTGTTCCGCCATGGATCGAAAAGCAACAGGAGTTAATGCGCGCGGTAGCAATGTTTCGGAGGCGCCTAAGACGTGACTGGAAACGCCATGCGGCAAGATCTATTGCTAGTCTTGGTGGATCATTGCAGACACAAATGGCTCGAGCCCATGCCTATGCCGCGGCAGAGCAGACGCATAACCCACGGCGTCGTGATATAGAGCAGATTTCTGTTCCTTCGAACACAACAGATGACCCAGTTATGGCCAAGTTGCGAGCACCATCGTTACAAAACGAGAAAGCCACAAAGACCAGCAAAGCAGAGGTGGATGTAAAATTGGACGAGGCCATAACGTCCCCGTTTCGGGACTCTCAATGGGAGGCCGCCGAGAGAACTTATATGGAGTTGGCTGTCAGAAACCTGAATGCCCTAGCGCGCTCTTATAATCTGATGGCTCCGGAGCTGGCTAAAAAGCCGTACTTCTCTCTGGACCGTGAACTACGCGCCTGCTTTGCTGATGTCGCTCCAAGCCTAGCTGATACCATTCGTGATGCTGCGCAACCGTCCCAATCTGCATTGGCGGATAAGCAAAGTGCAGTTGGTCTCAGCATTCTCAGCCGAGTCTTCAGTGAGGGAAGCGAAGTGTGCGTGCACGATTCAAAGGCTCCTAATTACGGACTGAAGGAGATGTGGCGAGATTTCTGGAAACGGTCTGGGTGAAAAGCAGAGCTAAAGCGAGTTACCACTGCGTGCACAGAGCCGCCTTCAGTCTACAAGAGATCTCTGATCTGACGAGCAGATGATGCATTGAGCTCCGTGGAGGAACCAACACGACCAGCTGCAGCTACAGTATCATTATAGTTTCACTTCAAACAGAAGGCTCTGAACAGTATCATTAGCCGATCTTTTGGTCGCACGGGCCATGGCGTACCGTGAATGTGTATGGGTGTCATGCTCTCTAGGCCTGGAGGCTGTTGAGCTGATCTGTTGGTTCGAGGCAAGACAAACGGGCAAGGGCATAATCAAGCCATGAATTGGATAGTAGAGCATCGTCTAGTGCTGGCCAAAAATGGGCGTACACAAATCGTCTCTGAAGAGGATTCGGCGCACCAGAGGGAATAGGTGGAGGTACTAAGCTAAGCCCAGCCTGGAAATTGCCAGAATGCTCGTATTCGTGTTCGGCGACTGGTCGTAGTAATTAGCACCCTCTTATTCGGGTTCATAGAGCAGGTATGCTCGATAGTATCGGCTCGCGTGAGCCTATGCCCACGAGAGACTCTGTTCTCAATATAAGATACCCTCGCTCCTCCCGTCCCTAATGAGATGGACAATATTCATCTCTCATCGTTCGCCTCTTATCTGGCAATCGCCTCTTTCCCAAAAAATCCTCCTGATAAACTCGGGCTAGAAAGCTTTGACTACGTTTAGATGGCGCAAGAAAGCCAGGCACTTATATCCTCGGAAATGTCTTTTGAAAACATTTTGCACAGGAGCTCTGCCGGGACGGGGCAAGGCATGAGTGCTATGCTTCGAAAAGACAGAGACGCTCAGAAGGCCGCGGTATCAGATTATTTTCAGCATTGGGACAACAAAGATGCAAAGGACGAGACGAAGGAAATCAGAGCTGTACGTTGCTTGCTCTCTGTTAATATGAGCCGTTATGCTAACACCACGGATAGGCTCGAATTGCAGAATACGATTCCATAACTCGACAGTTTGCCTTGCCCTCGCTCTCTTTGGGAGGAACTTCTTCACAGACTATCCAGCTAACTGATTGATTAACAGATACTATAATCTTGCCACTGATTTTTATGAGTATGGGTGGTGCCAGAGTTTTCACTTTTGCCGCTTCGGTCCCGGGGAGCAGTTTCAACAAGCAATCGCTCGCCACGAACATTACCTTGCTTGTAGCATCGGAATCAAAAAGAACATGAAGGTCCTCGACGTGGGGTGTGGCGTCGGTGGCCCAGCTAGAGAGATCGCCAAGTTCACCGGCAGTGATGTCACTGGTTTGAACATCAACGAGTACCAAGTCCAGCGGGCAACTCGTTATGCAGCGCAAGACGGAATGGCCAGCCAGATCCAATTCGTCCAAGGCGACTTTATGGTGAGCAATCAGTTCTATCTATTTGGCGGATGCGATTAGTTGGCGACTTTTAGATGCACCATTGACATGACGATGTCATATAGAGAATGCCATTCCCCGAGGATACGTTCGATGCCGTGTATGCCATCGAGGCCACTGTTCATGCGCCTTCACTACAAGGAGTGTACAGCGAGATATACCGTGTGCTCAAGCCCGGCGGAGTGTTTGGTGTGTACGAATGGGTCATGACGGACATTTATGACAATAACAATCTAGAGCACCGCCAAGTTCGCCTCGACATTGAGCAGGGCGACGGCATCGCCAATATGGTCAAAGCAACAGATGCTCTGGCGGCCATCAAGGCAGTTGGATTCGAGCTTCTTGAATATGAGGACCTGGCGGAGAGGGACGATCGCAGCCCATGGTATTGGCCGCTCGATGGAGAAGGTTGGAGGAACGCCCAATCGATAAGCGACTTCCTCGCAACTTTCCGCATGTCACGACTAGGCCGGTTCCTGGCTCACAACTTTATGGCCTTGCTAGAAGTGGCTCATTTGGCTCCTCCCGGGACTAAGAAGACAGGTGACAGTCTGGCTAAAGCGTCGGAGGCGCTTGTTCTTGGTGGTAAGAAGAAGCTCTTCACTCCCATGTTCCTGATGATCGGCAAGAAGCGAGTTGCATAGGTGCTAGTAAACAGATAAAAATGGGAGCAAGGTTATCGGCCTTAGATTTGTATTTTTTTTCAGTACTGACAGAATGATGAGATATATTTTGTATTGCTGTCTATTCGCAAGCTGTAGTAATGGCGCTGTCAACCAATGACTGCATGCTTGGTGAACGTGTGTTTCTAAGAGATTATGATAGCTGCTGGTGATTCTAACTGTGAGAGAGAAATTCACCAAGGTAGTACTTGGGGCACTTCCAGCGAATGCTGACTTTAGGAAGTCGACAAAACACGTCTATTGTGGTCGGCAAAGGAAGTTAACCACTGTTTCGGATTCTTTTTAGTCGTACACAGAGCTACATGTGCTCCTTCACGGTCCAACAAGCGCTTTTAAGTATGACGGGCTCATCTGTGATGTCGACAAGATTTGCCCTGATTGTGTGGACAGATTCCTGGGATAGCTAAAGCGGTAAATTCACTGTATATCCCCTATGGCTAAATAAAGTTTCCCTGTTCATTGAGACTAGAATCGGCTTAGCATGTCCCGAGGATCTTGTTATGTTAGAAAATACTGGGAATCTTGACATCAAGTGTCGCCGTGGATTTGCAGCGGAGGCAGTTATAGGGAAAATTCTACCATTGATTCAACTGCACGGTTATCAGAGGGATGATGGGATAACACAGCGTATATCGAATAAATGAGGCATAGTTGTAGCTTACAAAATGTCACTATCGTGAAGCAACTTGGCTGCGGTAGGCATCGGCCCTAGGGTTGTCGTCCCTGTAACTGCTAAGAGTGTAAGATAGCACCTAATGGGGATGGATGTTGGGAGCGCACACGCTAAAAGGAGCAAGGGTTTTTGCGAGAAGCTTGCTAGGTGCTTTAAATCTAGCAGACCACAAAGTTTGGCACCTTGTCCCTGCTCAACTAGCTGGCAAAGTACCTACCGTAGAACGGGCCAACTGGCCGGTCATTGCTACTATGTATCAGCATAGTAGTACGCTGGCTGCCTTCTACCCTAAAATGGAATTATCTTGGACGGAGCTGAGCAGCTGAGGATAGAGCTAGCTCACTCGGGAAAGCTGACGCCATTAATCTTGCTGTCATCAAGTATATGTGCCCATCATTATCACAACGCGTTGTGCATCACGATTTTCGGCTTTCCCCTGACTGAATGGCTACGCATAGTTTTTACTGGTTGGGTTCTAGGGAGGATTGCACAAGTCGCGAATATTATCGTCGGGTAGATTATCCGTATTTGGTTAGTCTACCCGCCACATGATCTACTTGGCTTGCACGGTCCTGTTTAAAGCACACAAATCCTGCAGTAATGCCAGGATGATGGCCAGCGTTTTGAGTGTATGTTTGTCTAGCGCAAATATAGTAGGCTGCTCCGTCATTCACAGCCCCCTGCTCGAAACTGACCGCCCTATCGAGAGAAAGCAAACATATAGCAGCCTGCGAACACGTACTACTGGCAGCTTCACCGAAATGCTCACACTAGTCGGCTTGTCGAACTCGACAACCGTGGCTGTGATATTGGCTTTGTGTTTATCGTGCATATGCTTGATCTACATTGCACAATTGATCACAGGTTCTTCTAGGAAATACCCAGGCTACCTTCCTCAGAACACTAAGCTCGACGGAGAGAAAGCCGGCACAAGCAACTTTGGCAAGCCTAGATATGAAGCCGTGTTCCCTCCCCCCCAACGGCAGACCCTGACTGGACTGGACCCGAAATTTACCGGAATCAAGGCTGTTGACCTGTCTACATTACCAAAGAACAGTATCGTGAAAATTCAAGATGATTACCGCAACGCCAAGCCAACTCAATATATATACAGTGGATTTAAGGTGCACGATATTCGCCAACTGGGGAGTTTCCCAGACTACGCCACATTATCCGGCGTCCCACTGCCATCGCCTCTGAAGTCATTCGACATTGACAAGGCCCTCCCAAGACCATACCGCCCCTTTCGATGGCCGTATCACCAGACAATGTGTAAGTAATGCAGCTGGTTCGGTTCTTACTGACTTGCTAACTTAGTGCCAGCCTTGACAAAGATGGACCCGGACTTTTGGATTGAGCTTGAGAGTACATATCGTGAGCGGATAGCTCAACGAGAGAATCTCTTCGCCGAGCATGGAACCGAAGTTCTGGCCGCCTTGCCAGGGTCAGAGCTGGCCTGCACTGAACTTATGGAGATGGTCCTGCAATTCATTTGTGCACGGTACCCAAATCAGTTCCAAGTGGAAAATGAAGTCTTGGTGAATCGAATCTTGCAGACTCAAACCAGTTTAGCAACAACTCCACCTCTTGAAGTTCTGTTGCATAATGTGCCTGAAGACTTTGCCATTGTGCTGCGTGACGAGGAGACAGGACATTACGTTCTTCGTGCAGGAATGGTATGCTCTTCCGTCGGCTGGAAGCTAAGTGAGAAGGTTGGACTTGGGCTGCCAGGCATCCACAAATCTGTTCCGGACTACAAAGAAAAGATGGAGTTCAGCATGGATCGGTATGTGGATGTTTACTTTATAATCGGATTTGCAGTTGTTCGCTAGCTTCTAATATCCGCGCCGCCTTCACAGATTCTTCACCAAGATGCCGACGAACAAGCCTATTCAGAGAGGGTCATGGGGCCTAGAAGTTGGCCGGCCCCTTTTCCTGCCTGCGGAACATCCAGAGTACGCCCACAGAGAGTCGCAAAACCCGAATTTACGCCCTGAAGATGTAAACCTCCGCGTCGACTGGCAAACCTTGCGCCGCTTGCCCCTTTCTGGTGGTGTGGTTTTCAATTTCAAAGCACTCTTCACGCCCTTGTCTGAGTTCAAAGACGAGCCTTACATCCCATCTCTTTTGCTCACCGTCCTTAGCGGAGGAAAAGATAATTTGATGAAGTACAAGGGCACATGGCACGTGGAACACGTTGCAAAGCCGACTCTGGAGAAGTACGAACAGTTCCAGATCAACAGTGGGATGATAGAGGATAAATGGGAGCCTCAGTCGCTCCCTGAGCAACCTTTTTTCAAGGGCTGGGAGAAGAAGTGGGCCTAAGCTATCATGAATCAACAACGGGCAATACCGTGCCTCGTCTCATCCGAAATGTGAAACGCCTTACGACCTGATTGGATGATGCCGTGAGATTTGTGGTGGACGCGCTTCAACGCTATGTCTGGTAGGCGTCTGAGAGGGGGTGTGGCCTTTTGTAGCGGTCCCCCAGGGGAGCATTTGAGTATCGCTGAGGGCTTTGAGGCCCCACAGGGCGTGCAAACGGCGTTGCAACGGAATTATGTCGGGGATCGATAGTGGTGTTGGGCTAACATTCCGAAAGTCATGGGACAACCCCTCATTTTTACGTACGTCGTAGTAACCCAGGCCTATAGATAAGCCCCACCGGCTATGGCCGGCTAGCCCATATTATGTACGTATGTCCTCCCTTTGTCGGCTCCTACGGCGTGCTCTAGGGGAAGGCCGTTTATAAAGATGTATATTGATGTTTTTTGACGACTCTGGAGGCTTGATTTGTTCCTCGAACTTTACGACCAAACATTTTTCTCTTTTCCAGCAGACTGCTCCATCAGCCCGCATTGTTGGCAACGCTGACGGCCAAGGTTGGCTTGGTTGGCTCACTGACGAATCATAGAACGCCTAGTTCTTATCAGTTACGACACCACAGCTTCTGCCGCGAGACACCCCCTCTTTCTTGCCTATACTAGAAACAAGCAGTCACCCGCATGCCGATATTGCCTAGAAGCTTCAGAAACCGCTTCCTCACGATCAACATGCTTGTCTCGGGGGTTGGATGTCTGGTAGTCGTCTCGTCAACTCCTTGATCGATTTCTGACATTCAATGGTGCCCCCAAAGAGCCCAACTTTGGCATATAGAGCTGGTCTCCCTACACGGTCGAAAGATGGATGTCTCACCTGCAAAGCCAAGCACGTACGTATTTTCCCTCTTAAAGCACAGCGAGATGGGTGGGGGGACGGGCAGGGGGTGCGAACAAACACTGCCTTGGGGGCGCACACGAGAACGCGATAAGAGAATGCGGCTAATATGTGATCGCCAAACAGCTCAAATGCGACGAGACCAGACCCGTCTGCTTGAGATGTTCGCAGAAGGGTATTCAATGCGGCGGCTACTGGCAGGGTATAAGGTGGTCATTCAAGCATCAACCGAACCTCTCATCTCGTACATCTACGCAACAACGTCCGACATCGTCGAGTTCACGAAAGCTATCTGATAGGCAACTACACAGTGCAACTAACACCGCCAAGAAGGATACCGCATCTGCAGTAACTCACGACAACGGTGCCGTCGACAAGTCTTCCGAAAGGCGCAATGCTCGGTCCTCGTTGCCAACTGACGATGCACCCAAAGAAAGCCGTGCCATTGGGCAGGCTGAGTCCGACTCGGACAATTCTTCCCAGCTGGCTGTGCGGGGGAGGACCAGCATGTCGAGCAACCTTCCTCTGACAGTTGGTGGAGAAGTATTTGATAAATCGTCTGCTTTTATCGTGAACTGGTTTGAAAATGTTTGCCCGGCATGGTCCGGCTACGACTCTAGTTCTAACCCGATCCGAAAAATTGCCACCGACTTATGGGGCAACTCGATCACCGTTTGCAGCTCGCTGGAAAGCATGTCGGCCGCCTTTATGGCTTCCCGCAACCCAAGTATGCGCCAACCAGCGCTCCGTCTTATGAAACGGGCGACGGACTACGTGCAGATCGAACTGCAAATTGTCAGAAGTCAACCACCCCCACAGGCTGTCCCGACTAGCCTACTGTTTTCTCTTTTTGGCCTCGGAACTACAATTTGTTGGGTCGATCCGCGAGGCCTTGGCCTACCATTTTTCAACGAGGCGAGACAAGTTCTCGGCCGCCTCAATGGTCAGCGACCCGCACTGTCGGGCAGTGACGTCGAGATGTTGGAGTTCTTCAATAAATGCATGACATACTGCAGCATGTTGCTAGCATTTGTGCATGAAGACGAGAGCGACAGTGACGACCTTACCGCTACGGGCTTCGGGGCTTCCTATGACCAGTGTGAGGCTAGGCCGCGCATCGGTGGCGACAAGATGCACGAACCTCCACATCCGTGGACTGGGATATCCTCTCTTACATCACGTCTCTTTGCAGAGACTGTCCAGCTGTGCCGAAAATTCCGACAGAATGCGCGCGAACAATACAGTATCGGGTCATTTTTTTCAGTACCATTCGAGGATATGCAAGCAGAACGACTAGAAGAAAGGCTCCTGGACCTGGAGATATCGCCAGATGGCGAAACAAGTGAAACCGGAGATGAATCAACGCCGTCCTTTCATCTCGCTCTTGTGGCAGAGGCGTATCGGCTGGCATCTCTGCTTCTCCTTTACCAAACGTTCCCTAATCTTGTCTTTCTGCGTCTCCCCGGCAGAGTCTTGCCAGCGGATGACAAGACTGTATTGTGGCAGGAATGGATAACGCCATTAAGCTTGCACTTGGTCAAGGTTTTGCACCGCATTCCTCCTTCATCTGGCAGCCGCGTCATTCAGCCATTGCTGTACATATCTGCAAGCACAGGGCTGAGACAACAGCCTGGGCTAGTTGCAAGCTCCCCACCGCCACAGTCCTCTCTTGGGCCAGGACTTTACCATGTGGACCAGGCACAGAATGTGACGAGCTATGAAACGGGGGGCACATACGGCCTATTGCCACATAACACGAACAATCTGTCATCATATATAACTGGTTTTATGGGGGGTGGAAACGACACTCTTTCACCTGCAACGCCGAATCCCGTCACGGCAGACGACATAACTCTCGACGTTAGCGGTGCCCGAAACTTTATCATGCAACGGCTAAGCATCTTGGAAAGCAGCTTGCCACCAACCCCGGTAACTGTCGCAAAGGACCTGGTGGCTGCGATTTGGAGAGCCTACGACGAGAACCCCCCCGACTCAATACCGGTACATTGGATAGATGTTATGGAGAAAAATAACCTGCGCTCTATGTTTGGTTGAGGTAGTTCCCTTTGTCACTCACGATGTAGTCTGTAGAGCCCGTACAGGGGAAATCTACTCACATTCATATATTTCTGTAGCTCTCTTAAGCCGGAGACCATTCAGATTGTATTTTTTCTGTGGCAGTTTGTCACCTAATCGCATGCTCTCTTCAGGGTTCAGGGTTCGCAGTGATGCTCTTGAATGCTTTGTTTTATATAATGCTTTTGTTTATCTAATGCCTCATTTTTACATCTTCTTCCTTTGCCCACAGTAGAATGCAAGTCCATAGTCAGTCGTCGTGAAAGTGATGGTGGCTCCCTTAGGGAAAAAGAAAACATCCCCCGGCTTCGCCTCCACCTTTTGGCCCGACTCGTCTGAAATTGTGTAATCGCCCTCAAGGATGATCTTCATCTCGTCGTATGTGTATTCGTACACCAAATCCTCGCCCTTTGCAAGACGAAAGAGGCCGCAGGAGATTGGCTTCTCGGGGTTCTTCTCGTCGCTTGAAAACACATCGCCGAGGAATGCATTGTTGCCCGAGAGAAGCGGGATGGTAAACTTGGACTGTGCCTGACCGAAGTATTGAAAAGACATGGTGGCGATTCGACTAGATTTGCTGCTAATCTCAGGTCAGCTTGACAAGGTCATATTTCAGGTGCTCTGGCGGGCATGCGAAAAACTGACTAAAGGGCACTCGAGAAACAGATAAAAGTATAGATGTTGTTTGAAGGGATTATAGCAACACGAACTGACCGTGTTCTGTGTTTTATTTTATAGTTGCGGAGCTTATGTCATATTCTAACTGAAGCTCCGAACACTGAAGCTTGCTGAAAGCTATGTGTAAAGCTCGTACTAATTTGCTGATAGGTTTGGATTGCCGTATGCCGTATTCGCCGCCTGGACTTCCAAGCCCGATAGCGGCAGGCAAAAATTTCCCGATTCGTCTAGCTCTCCCGGCGATCTTGGAGTAGCGTGCGGAACAGGAATTAACAGACTAACTAAGATTTTGTGGGGTTCACCTGTGGCCGGTATGACTGCCAGTCGTGCGAAGAGAGCAGGATGAGACAAGCATGCTGTTGAGGTCGAAACAAAGAAGTCTTAATGGTCTTCGTACCTGGGCGTCTTTCGCAATTTCTGTCATTTTTTACTCTCTGTAATCCGCACGCTTGCTTTCCTCACCCACAAAATGGCGATAACTGTTTCGTTGACCCAGCAGACTGCGGGAGCTTGCTTCTTGCTTGTTCTCTTCTTTCTTCTGTACAAACTGGCTTATGCCGCTCTACCGAAGAATCCGACCCCTCTTCAACAATCACACGAAGCAAACCGTTCAAAACCTGAGAAAACTACTAGCACCGCAGAAACCACACCTTATTCGATGCCAACTCCTGAACCATATCCGAATTGGTCTATCGAAACTACCAAGCCGCTTCCGTACCGAGCATTTCGCTATGGGCCGAAGTACCACGTTACCATGGGTCTGCGCTCGATCCAGCCTCAGGAATGGATTGAACTTGACAACCACTTCCCCAAATACCACGCGTCAAAATCCGAACGTCTTAGGGAGAGGGCTGATAAATGTGTGCATACTGATCCACAAGCATTAGAAGCCGCATTAGAGCTTCTAGATGAGCTTGTTGAATACCTTCCGGCCCGATACCCCACACTTTTCCGGCGAACTGCTGTTGGAATTGAAAACATCTGGTCAGGCGAGTCATTTAATACGACGGAAAGACCACTCAGCGAAGACCCCATGGCAATCGCAGCACGACTAGTACAGGACGATCTTGCACTCATGATTGAAAAAGACGACGGCCGCTACTACTTGATGGCTGGAGCTATCTTACTGGCTGGATTCTGGCGGCTGTCGGACAAGTTGGGGATGCCCCTAGAAGATATTCACACATCCGGTGATGTACCGCACTACCGAGAAAAGCTTCACAAGGGAATGTCCAACTTTTTCCGCAGACTTCGGTGCGATCAACTGTACTCGCGCAACAACTATTTCATCCAAGTTGACGATTCTCTGCCATGGAGCTGGAGCATTGGCGACGAAGACAGCCCAGTTGTAAGCTGGAGCACGGCCGAAAAGGACAAGGCCATTCAACATCATTGGTTTCGCTCAGAAAGACAGTCGTTGCGCCGTCTCCCAAAGACTCGAGCTGTTTGCTTCACGATTCGCACATACTTCCATCCAATAACAGAACTGGCCCAGGAGGACTATATCCCCGGACGTTTGGCTAGCGCTGTGCGTAGCTGGGACGACGATGTTTCAAAGTACAAAGGCAAAGAGAAATATGGCCGGGTACTACTCGAGTATTTGGATGGGCAGCATCACAAACAGCTGGAGGGGGGTTTGGACTTAACCAAAGAAGACGAAGTACGGACCTATCCATGGTGATATTGGAATGGCGACATTTTAGACGAGGTGCACCCATTTGCCTTCGAATATACAAAAGTGAAGGAAGTCTACCAAACTAGAGCACAATTTGTTTATAGCCGATGGAGACAACTGCTGTTTTGTGAGTGGGGCGTCGGAGGATGACATGTTTAGATTGAAGTATTAGGATCTTATTGTGAAATGAAACCTTGAACAAGCAGCCGTCTACGACATTGTTTGTTACTAGAAGAAAGCCTTAGTACAAAATGACATCCCTCACTACATGTTTATAGAAAATGTGGGTTTTGTATCCAATTTGAATAATATAACCCATGATATAGTTGCAGAGCCGGATTTTACTACATTTAGAGATACAGCCCCCTATAATGAAAACCGTATTAACCCGAAGAGTTTTTACGCACCGAAAACTGTATATAAGATGTAAATAAGTTTGATTAGGCATCAAAGAGAAAAACATCGCGAGCAGAACACGAACTCAAGAACCCAACGAGGTAATGGATGAGATGACTGACCAGTAGAAAAGTCCATTGATCAATGAGCATGATGTGTTTGTCTCCTATAAGACTAGAATATAATAAGTGAAGTAAGCGTCATTTTTTAAAAAAAAAAA
>JRUC01000839.1:0-11571 GCA_000806385.1 Leptographium procerum | reverse complement strand
GTCTGCTCCCAGCAGCAACTAAGGAACGGGGGATGGGGGATGGGGGAGTCTTTCATGATATTGGGGTCAGGTCTTTGTTCTTTCTGGGCTTCTACGGCGTTTGCATGTGTTGGCATGGCTTTTTTACGAGGTCGGAACTCCTGGCATTTATGTCTGTCTTTTCTTTTCTTCTCTTTTCTTTTTATTGTCTTTTCTGTTCTTTTTTTTCCTTTGCATCTTTCCTTTCCTCTCCTTTACAAACTTCTGCGGAACGGCTGGGGACTTGCTGAGGAGGACACGCCTGCCATCAGTCTTCTTCTATCTCGGGCATCGGGACGGGCTCGCTCTGCAAATTGTGCATGTCTTGGTTTTTTTTTTACCCGTCATTCATCATCGGAGGGTCACGCTATTTTTTTTTCTTTTTTTTTTTTGTTTGCATACGAGCACCACTGTTGGCATCCTAGAATGAGCGAGACACCTGCCATATCGAATGAACATTTTTGTTTTATCATCTCAACAATAACTAAAAGAGTGCATTATGCCTGTCGTGGAAGCTGTTAGGGCCCTGCAAGTCTGCTAACGTGCTTAGCTCGGTTCGTATTAGTACTCCGTACGTCGTTTCGAGCTAGGCAGGGATTGGAGAGGACCCGGCAACTTGTTGCCTGCTTAATCGAGCAGTGTACTCGCGCTCTGTTCTTTACTGCCCCGTACGAGTACACCAGGCTGCTTTTTTAGTGGGATAATCGGATGCTTTCTTCGTCTGCAACGGTTACCCACTAAAATCATACAGCGGTACTTGTATGATACTACTTATATATGCGGGGGGGGATCCTCTAGGAACAATAGCAAGTAGCACCACTCCGTTGCCGGCAGCGATTGGCTGCAGGGTTTCGATATTGCGGGACGCGAACAGGTGGAGACGGAGAAAAAATAAAAATAAGAGAAGAAAAGAAAAAAAGGGACCTGTCACAGCGTACATACCTCCGTACTAAGCTCAAAGTAGCACAGGGCTTCGGCATGCATTTTTTGCCTCATTGCCTGCCTCGCTCGCCGTCTTGGGAAGCTTGCCAACGTCCCTTGTACTTGTAGGTTGCTTCAGGGGGCAGCAGTCGGCCCCTCATTCTTTCTCCATGGCCCCTTCCCTCTTACCATTGTGCTTCGCCTCACAATCGTAACTGCCCAAATAGGCGAAATGGGCGAGATGGGCTAAATGGACGCAGGCGTTGTGTCAAGATACTAATACGACGTGTTGTATTGTGGTGGCAGTAACATCACGTGCGCGTCGGCAGACCAATGCCATTCCCTGTTTGCACCTTCCGCTTGCATCTCTGTGGGAAACCCCGCCTGTCGTGCCACTTTTCTCCAAGAGGCCGTTGGGAGCTGTTCTGCTCTGTACCAAAGAAAACAAAAGTAGAGAGATGCTGGGGAGAGAACTGGCATAAGAGCTGCTGTGATAAACAAGTTTTCTTGTTGATGGTTGCTCTTCTCTGCTTCAAGCTTCTTCATCTTCATCGTCTTTTCTTCTTACACTCTTCGTCAAGCCAGAGCTCCTATCTTCCGACCTAAGCTTTCTTCTTCCTTCTTTCCTTCTTTGTTTCTTTCCCAGCTCACCCAGAATTCAAAGAGAAAAAAGGGAAAGAAAAAAAAAAACAGAAATCAGGAAAGAAAAAGATTCAAGAAAGATGGCAGCCGATCGAGAGATCCTGCCAGGCAACTTTGTGCCCAGCCACTACCGGCTGCGGATCACGGACCTGG
Organism: Leptographium procerum; assembly: GCA_000806385.1. Lineage (NCBI taxonomy): Eukaryota > Fungi > Ascomycota > Sordariomycetes > Ophiostomatales > Ophiostomataceae > Leptographium > Leptographium procerum. The sequence goes on along the minus strand of JRUC01000839.1, from coordinate 9,837 downwards.
ACTTTGACAAGTGGCAGTACCAGGGTACGGTGGTGATCAAGGGGCGGCTGATGGAGGCGACGACGGAGATTGTGCTGAATGCATTTGAGCTGGACATTCGCAGCGCGACGCTGGCGGCGCAGCAGCAGGTGACGGACGATGAGCAGACGACGCTGACGCGAACGGCAGCGGGCATTGCATACGACACAGAGCAGCAGCGGGCGGTGCTGGACTTTGGCGGCGGCAGCGGCCTGCCGGCGTCTTCGCAGGCATCGGTCACGCTGGCGTTTAGCGGGCTGCTGAACCACGACCTGGCGGGCTTCTACCGGTCGCAGTACCGGCCGCCGGCCGGGTGCGAGGCAGAGGTGGCGGCGTCGACGCCCCGCGACGACGAGTACCACTACATGCTGAGCACGCAGTTTGAGGCGTGCGATGCGCGGCGAGCATTTCCGTGCTTTGACGAGCCGCGGCTCAAGGCGACATTTGACTTTGGCATCGAGATCCCGGCGGACCTGGTGGCGCTGAGCAACATGCCAGTGCTGAAAGAAGTGCAGACGGAGGGAAAGAAGAAGACAAAGACGGTCCTGTTTGAGCAGACGCCCGTGATGAGCACGTACCTGCTGGCGTGGGCAGTAGGCGACTTTGAGTATGTGGAGGCGCACACGGAGCGGCGATACGGCACCAGCCAGCAGCAGCTGCCGGTGCGGGTGTACACGACGCGCGGGCTGGCCGAGCAGGGCCGCTTTGCGCTGCAGCACGCGCCGGCCTACATTGACTACTTCAGCGCGCGATTCGGCATCGACTACCCGCTGCCCAAGGCGGACATCCTGGCGGTCGGCGAGTTCACGCACGGCGCGATGGAGAACTGGGGCCTGGTGACGTACCGCACGACGGCGATTCTCTTCGACGAGCGCCTGTCCGAGGGCCGGGCCCGCAACCGCATCGCCTACATCGTGGCCCACGAGCTGGCCCACCAGTGGTTCGGCAACCTCGTCACCATGGACTGGTGGGACGAGCTCTGGCTCAACGAGGGCTTCGCCACCTGGGCCGGCTGGCTCGCCACCGAGGCCCTGCACCCGGGCTGGGACGTCTGGGCCCAGTTCGTCAACGAGGGCATGGCCAAGGCCGTCCGCCTCGACGGCCTGCGCTCATCCCACCCGATCCAGGTCGCCGTGCGCGACGCCCTCGAGGTCAACCAGGTCTTTGACGCCATCAGCTACCTCAAGGGCTGCTCCGTCATCCGCATGCTGGCCGACCACCTGGGCACCGACACCTTTTTTGCCGGCGTCTCTGCCTACCTGACCCGCCACCGCTACGGCAACGCCAAGACCACCGACCTGTGGTCAGCCCTGTCCGAGGCCTCGGCCCAGGATGTCAACGCCCTCATGGGGGCCTGGATCGCCCGTGTTGGCTTCCCGGTGCTGTCGGTGGAGGAGAATACTACCACGTCGTCTGCGTCAACCACTCAGCTCACAATCCGCCAATCGCGCTTCCTCTCGACCGGCGATATGGCCCCCGAAGACGACGAGACCCTCTGGTGGGTGCCGTTGGGGCTGGAGACTGGAGACGACAAGGCCGATGACAAGGCCGACGACAAGGCCGACGACAAGGCCGACGACAAAACCGAAACTAAAGCAAAACTCGCCCTCACGGCCAAGCAGGACAGCTCGATCCAGGTCAGCTCAGACTTTTACGTCTTCAATGCCGGCGCCACCGGCTTCTACCACACCTGCTACCCGCCCGCACGGCTGGCCCGCCTGGCCACCCAGCTAGACCGCCTCCAGACCGCCGACAAGATCTCCATCGCCGGCTCGGCCGCCGACCTGGCCTTTGCCGGCTACGCCACCACGCCCGCACTGCTCGCCCTGCTCGAGGGCTATGCCGGCGAGACCCACGTGCGCGTGCTGAGCCAGGCCCTCGACGCCCTGGCCCTGGTCCAGGACGTGTTCAGCAGCGACGCCGTCATCGCCCGCGGCCTGCGCGCCTACGTCCTGCGCCTGATCGAGAAGCCGCTGGTCGCCCTGGGCTGGGGAGACGAGACAGAATCTAAGAAGGACGACGACGACGAAGACGACAACGAAAACGACGACGAAAACGACGACGAAGACTTTGCCCGGGCCGAGCTGCGCAAGCGCCTTCTGACGACAGCCGTGGACAATGGGCACGCCCGCTTCACTGCCGAGGCCGTCGCCCGCTTCGACGCCTACGTGGCCGACCGGGCTGGCCACCACCACCCGCTGCAGGCTGACCATCGTGGGCCGGTGTTCCGGGCGGCCGTGCAGACAAACCCAGCGCGCGCGGTGCCGCTGCTGATGGAAGAGTGGCGCACGACCACGGCGCCGGACGGCCGCGAGGTGGCCGTGGTGGCCATGGGCCAGGCGACGGACCCGGACGTCGTGCGCGACACGCTGCTGCCGTTTGTGTTCGCGTCTGTGCCGGCGGCCGACGTGCACTTTGTTGCCGCCGGCCTGGCCGGCCACGAGGCCACGCGGCCGCTGCTGTGGCGCTACATCCAGCGCGAGTGGGACGACGGCGGTGCCGTCACGTCCCGCCTGGCTGGCAACCCCATCCTGCTGGACCGCTTCGTCGGCCTGTCGCTCAACCGCTTCTCCGACGCTGCGACGCTAGCCGAGATCGACGCCTTCTTTGCCGCTCGCTCCACCGCCGGCTTCGACCGCACCCTGGCTACCGTCAAGGAGGCTGTCCGCGCCCGCATCGCCTACCGCGGCCGCGACGAGGCTGCCCTGCGGGAGTGGCTGCAGGAGCACGGATATGCCTAGTGGATGGGGGGGTGTGGAGAGTTGAGCAGGAAGAGAAGAAAGAAGACGGGGAAGACGGGGAAGAAGGAGCAGCAAGCATCCAGACAGTCGCAGGTAGACAAAAATAGTCAAAACATATAAAAATATACACAACAAATTTGCATGTACTCTTCAACACTCACTCACACACGTTTACTCCCAAATTTTACTTGTTTGATCTATCTACACTATAGCAATGTCCTGTGTCCCCATGCAGAGTCGTGTTTCCAGCTCCAGCAGCAGCTTTGGGCACCTCCTCTCATTCCACTGCCCTGCCGTTGTTCCCATAATCCCACATCCACCAATCTCCGTGTTAGGGAGAGGGAGAGAAAAGGGAGCGTCTTCTCATAAAAAGAAAGACCCTGTTCTTCTCTCCAGCCAACAAAGTCCAAGACGCCTCCCCTCCTTTCCCCCAATTCCCCGACGTCTGGCTTTTTGGCTCTTGCTTCCAGTTCCTCCTGCCGAAAATCTTCTTACCCTCCTTCCCCTCCACCCCCTCCTTCAAACAGAGCATCCTCTCAGAAGATGTGTTCGAGCAGCAACAAAGTGCAGTCCCATCATCCACTGTCTCTGTTTCAATCACATTCCATGCAGTGACAGCTCCAGCCCCAGCACAGAAGTGCAGCCTCTCGTAGGAAGACACTAGTCGTCGGCCGTTCCTTGCGGTCCGTCAGAATATCCTTCTCCCTGTCGCCTCATTACCCGTCTGCGGGACGGGTTTGCTTCTCTGCCTTCGTCCTTCCTTTTTTTCTCTATACCTTAAGCCCCCGCACAGAATAGCACCCGGACTTGCATCTTTGTGATTCTTCCTTCTTTCCTGTTCTCATCCGTTCTCTTTTAGATCCCGTTTGCTTCGCGCTCTTGAGAGATGAGACAAAAGACCCTGCCCCCCGCAGTCCGTTGTCATCTGTCGTTTCTGTGAGGTGGCCGCTTTCAAGCTGCAACCAGGTACGTGCGCCATTCTCCATAAACTTGTGCAGCACCTCCAATTAGACACGGAGAACGGGATATGTTTGCAAATTGTCGACGAATCGACGAGAGGAGAGTCATTGCCGAGGCCCTATACAGACCAGCCAGCTCGCCGTGGAGGGAGCAGTTGACCAGCGAAGTGGTCATGTCGCCGTCGTGGCGATCCTGCAAACACGAGTCCCGCACCCGGGGCGGGTGGATGTTCATGGCGCTAATGTATTATTCCTGCAAATCCTGCAGCGCTGCCCGTGGTGTCCTCGTGTTCTCGTGCTCTCATGTTGGGTTCAGGTCCAAAAGCTGGCTCGTGAATATGCGGTTCAGGCTGCTGCGGCTCTGGTGGCGACGTCGAGGCTGGTGCAGGCATCGCAGTCGGTATCTGTAGAACGGCAAGGTCAGTACATCACTTCAGCAAAGAGCAACACCGCCATTATTGCTTTTCAAGGATCACCAAGCCACGTACGTTGATGGGAGCGATGAGTCGGAGATGCTCCGCAACTGCTGCCTGAGCTGCTCAGCAGGCGACTGTGTCGTGCCCCCATCGGGCGGAATAATCTCCTCCTCCAATGTCGGGCTCATGGCCAGAGGAGACTCCTCCAGGAACGGGGGGCTCATGGTCCCGTACCCGCCAAGACTAGCCGACAGCAGCGGACTGGCGTCAGCCATGGTTGTGCCGCTGAACGAGTACGACTGGTGATGGCTCGGGATGATGTTCGCCGGGGCGCCAAGGCCTGGCAAGCTGGCAGCAGACGTGATGGGAGAAGGCGGTGAAAAGTTGATGTCGTTCATGTCTGGCAAAGGTTTTGTCATGTCAGCTTGCACTACAAAAAAAAATAAACCACGCCTATGCCTAAACCCGCACGCCTCTCCTCTCCTTACCTTGCGAAAATAGCGGCGAGTGGAAGCTCTGCTGCCAAGACGTGTTGAATTGCGGCCGCATGCCAGGGTGGTGGTACGTCACCGACGATGCCGACACTGGTGGGAAGTCGAACGCACTGATCGGCGGTCCTGGGCTGCCAACAAAGGGGCTGGCGTCAAGTGGCCCGGGTGAGTGCGGCGACATCCGTGCCCCGCCAGTCATGACCGAGTCGTAGGAGGCGTACGACGACACTGACGATCCTGGCCCCGGTCCGAACGGAAGGTTGTGCGCCGACAGATACGGAGACGACACAGTCGAAGGTGGTGCCGGCGCCGGACCAACATAGTTAGTGTGGGCGGATGGCCGTGTCAGCCCTTTCAGCCCAAGCCCAAACCCGAAGCTACTGGTGCTGCTGCTGGTGCTGCTGGCACCACGCCTGTGGAGCTTGTTTGCCGCCGCCGTGAGCGCGGCTGCGCCCGAGCTGCCCTGCCTGCTCTTCGACCGCGACCGTACGCTGCTCTCATGACCCCTAGCAGAGCCGCTCCACGGCTCATAAGGTGAGCGGTAGCTGGTCGGATCCCTGCAAAATAAGAAGTGTCAGGTCCTGATTATGCAAAAAAAAAAAAAACACCAGATATGAGAGCAGTCTTTTTCTTTACCTGTTGCAGTGCACCTGGAAGAAGGCATACTTCTGTGCGATGGTCGTCGGCAGAGCTGCGGCTTTTGCTGGGGGCGAAGGGTTTCTCGATTCAATACCGACATCGGCTACTGGGCCGGCCGGTGGCCACGGCGCCGGTGGGGGGGACATGGAAGTGTTTGGCGCCCCCGCTGGTGATGGCTTCGCCGGGATAGTGGCGTAGCCATGAGACAAGTTCGGATGTTGAATCTGAGGAAACTTGTTGCCGTTCCCGCCTGCGGGCATCGAGAAAAAGGAGCCAAAGGGAAGAGGGTGGCCAGATGAGGAAGACCGGTGGCGCTGGATTCCGCCGTGTTGATGTTTGGATGATGGGTGTCGCGGCGTGGGAAAGTTGTTGGACGGCCTGCGCGGTCGGAAAGCTTGATGTTTGTCTGTTGCTGCTGCTGCCACCGGTGTAGCTGATGATGATGTCGATGCTGGGGTCGGAGTAATCAATGTCACTGCTGGTGCCGCCGACACTAAGACTGCTGCTGCTGCTGCTGCTTCAGTTGCCAGTACGGCATGTGGTGTAGAGATAGACAAGGTCGGCTGGGCTGCTGCGGCTGCTGTGGCTGCTGTTGTAGGAGAGGAATGCGGCACATACGGCGGCTTAATGATGCTATACGATCTTCGAGGCTCGGATGTCAACGGGGCCGATGTCTGGGCCAGAGAAGCCTGTGCTTGAATGGCCGCGCCTCCAAAGGGAGACAAGCCAACAACAGCCTGCGGCATCACGGGGGGCATGGGTGTGGGTGGAAGAGAGGGGCGCCTCGGAGGCTGCATCGAGAGCATCGGCGGCTTGGGGACCGTGTCGAGGAAGTTGCTCTTCGGATTGTGCGTCGGATGGGTCGGATCTTCTGTGTACTGTGGCTTGGTGTCCGTGGACGGCTTGCCGATGTAATGCCACAGCCGGTCTGGCCTAAACAGGTCGACTTTGGCCTGGTCCCTGTTGCGGCATGCAAAGGCCTCACAGGCGTGAAACTCCTTCCACCGGAAGCCCTCGACAAAGACGTCGTCGGGCACGGGAACTGGCCGCTTCTTTGCCCCAATCTCCTCCTTCTCCTTGCGCGATGTCGGCAGCGGCAGTGCGTTGGGCGACGCCTTGGGGAGCCGATAGTCGCTGGCGTCTGGCAGGAGAAGCCACTTCCACTCCACCTCCACCTTGTCGCCGCTGGGAATCACATGCAGCAGCACCATCTCCTCGTCCGGCCGGTTCTCCAAGACAACGCCGGCAAAGATGTCGCTTCGGTAAAACTGCATCTGGCACACACTGCCTTTTGTGAGTGCTGCTGCCGCTTTGCGGATCCGCTCGTTCTTCTCGAGAGCCTCGCTGTCGTACTTCTTGTCGCGTTTGGTCCGCTGGAAGCGGCACGTGAACTCAAACGCCTGCTCCTTGTACTCGGTGCCGTCCTCGCCAAACACGGGCACCTCGCCCTCCTCCACGAAAACACCCGCCGCCGCCGCACAGGTTGGGTGGTACGACCGTGTGCATCGCGTGTACGAGCACTGGAAGCAGACGCCCTTCCGCATCCGGCAGTACATGCATCTAACCTCCAGGCGGGCCGCAGTGAAGTCGGCCACATTAGTCACCACATCCTTGCCGTCGACCACGTCGATGCACGTCTCTGGCAGGTACATTGCGCAGATGCGGTGGGCCCTGCGGTTGTCGTCTGTCGGCAGGATCTCAGCGTAGGGAATGTCGTTCGGGCATAGGCAGCACGGAGAACCTTCGGCGGACTGCAGTCGCAGACGCATCCGCTTGAGCTTCCTCGCACCGGCACGGCTAAGGCCATCTAGCTCCTCATCGGCAGTGTCCCCCTTATCAGGGTCGGCCCTGCGTTTGCGCTTTCGGTTCGGCGCCCTGATACGAACGCGGCCCGATGGCGGTGTCGGCAGGCCAATGATGGAGCCCTCCTGGTCATCCAGATCATCCACGTCATCCATGTCCATATCATCGTCAGAATCTTCGTCCTCGTCATCCTCGTCGTCGGTAGAGATGCCGCGCAGCTTGCGCTCGATTTCGTACACATCCACCCAGACGCTGTCCTGGGCCTGGGCGCACTCGCACTTCTTGGCAATCTTCCCCATGGGAAGCCACGATTCCAGGGCAAAATTGACAGCCTCGGCACAGTTGTAGCCGAGATTGTATCCGGAATGGTAACCGTAGGGATAGGTGACGACAAACTCGCCGGGATAGGAGACACACTTGTTGACCCTGATGTTGTAGTGCTGCTGGAGATGGGAGGGAGAGATGAGGAAGGCCTTGTGGCGCAGGAATTGGTCACAGGCCTTGGCGTCTGCGGGCCAGATGTTCTTCATGGCGGCCTCAAAACGGCGGGCGTCGCCCTGGGAGATGCTGTACCACTGCTTGGGGGCTCCAAAATGGAGGTAGTTGATGCTGTACAGATCGACGTCCTCAAGGTGCCACGCAAATGTCGCCTTCCACATGCCCAGGTACAGGTAGGCCGTGTTGACTCCGGGGACCTTTGTGCCCAGCACATCCAGCAGGTTGGGGAGCTTGTTCAGGTTCCACAGCTCCGTAGACTCGTCAAAGAGCGTGCCGGGGAGGTCGGCACCGTACAGCGGTGGGGCATAGGCCAAAGTCTTCCAGTAGATCCGCTCCAGCTCCTCACACCGTTCCGGCGTGTAGTCGGAGACATCCATTCGGTGGTCCCAGTCCTTGAAGGCGGCCTCATCGATCTTGGCAGATCCCTCCCGCTTGACAAACTTGCGACGTGCCGACGTCGATTGGGTCTTGGCCGACGCCTGGCGGGTGAAGCCCATACGGCGCGGAGGAGCCGGGGCCTCCACGCAGCTGTTTTCGGTATCCCCCGCGTCACCGTTGTTTTCCTTCTTGATAGGGTGGTCCTCTTCCACGGATACCATCACAGTGTCCTCGGGCATGTCATCCTTGTCTTCGTGGGCGATTCCGGTATCCTCGGGGGTTTCCACGCAGGTCTTGTCGTCATCTAGAAGCCTATCGTCGTCACCTCGCTGAGATTCCGGTGTCATCGGGCGCGGCTCAGACATGACCGATGAGGCGTCATCGTCTCCACCTTGACGCGTCCTTTTCCGCGTGGCCCGGCCACGCTTACCCTTCTTCGAGCCCGCAGCGACGGAGCCAGCCGTTGTGTTCACTGCCACCGCGGACGCGGCCGCAGCGGGGCGGGTGCGGGAAGCCGGCTTAGGCTTGTCCGCATTAGCCCGGCGCTCACCCCGTCTCGCGGGGGGCTGGTGTTCGCTTTGGTCACAAAGCTGACGCCACTGGGGCAGGTTGTACGTCCTTTGGTGCAGAATGTTCACTTGGCGGTAGGTCCCGTTGGAGCCCATGATATCCTGCTTGATGGGCTCTCGAACCTTGATCCCCTTGACCATTTCGTCGACAGGCATGAGGGAGTCTTTCCATTCTTGGGGTGGAATGATCTTTACAATGCCAGACTTCATGCCATACTGGTCGATTTTCTCCGTCTAATCATAGAAAGGGGGTAACCTAGTTAGATGTATTCCACTAGAGTGTAAGGAGGATAGGGGTAGAAGCAAAATTGGCAGCGGCGGGGAATGAGGGCCAAGCCGGCGCACAGGGACACAGAAACATCAGGAAGGAAGACGGGGGAGGAAGGAGATGGTAAGAAAGGAACAGAGGATGGGAGACAGTAAGCGCACAAATTTCTTGAAGTCTCGGAACTGGTGCATGGTCGGACGGAAGACCGGAACAGTGCCAGAATAGTGGTCCGGCTCGATATCGCCAATATCATCGTCCTCAGCCGCATCGCTGGAGAAAGCATCAGAGGGCAGGAGTGTTGCCGAGGCTGATGTTGTCTCGTCGATGTGTGTATCCACAGCACCGTCATCAGCACCAGCACCAGCTCCAGTACCAGCACCAGCACCAGCACCGGCATTAGCAGCCGATGCTGCTGCAGCCGAGTCGGTCTCGGCAGCGCCCGGATGCATGGTCAGAGCGTCATCCAAGACGTCATCATCCAGATCGCTCAGTTCTGAATCCGAGCTTCCGCCGTCGGCTTTGGAGGCGTTATTGCTGTCGGGGGGGGAGTGAAGGCCGATAGTGCGGTCGGGACCAGTCGCGGAGGTGTCGGCAGAGACCGCAGCCGTGGCATCGGTGACAACGGGGGCGGCTATTGCTGTGGCCATCGTTATCGCGGGCGGGAGGCTGAGGTGCATCGTCTTGTCTGCCGCTGCCGCTGCCATCGTCGGCATCGTCGTCGTCGCAGCAGGATCCATGGCAATGGAGCTTGCGACGGCGATAGAATCACCTTCCCCCCCAAGCGCCGTGGCGCCGATCGCTTCGTTGGACATGGTCAACCGCTAGGCTACATGCGATCGTAAAGGGGGGGGTTGTAGCCTGGAGGGAGAGGGCGGCGGGCGGAAGCGTGAGGAAGGAGGGTGACGCGCAGATTTCTGGTCTGGCGGGTGTGATACACCCTCGCCGTCGATTTGAGGTGAGTTGATAATGCTGTGTTTCCTCTCCGTCGCGAAAATAAAAAAATACAGCGGGGAAAAAAAACTAGGAATCGAGAAGGGATTGGATTTCGCTCGTCAGG
>JRUC01000838.1:0-11576 GCA_000806385.1 Leptographium procerum | reverse complement strand
CTCACGGTGGGCGTCTTCCGGATCAAAAAGAACTCGGGCAGCCTCGGTGGCGTCCGGCGGTGGCTGCACTACGTAGTGGTTGCGGCCGCATTGGCAACCGCCGCGGATGGCGTAGAGGGACATGGCGACAAGTTGGCGACAAGCAAGAATGACAGAGGGGGGAAAAACAAGATGGATGAGGTTGCGCCTCCCGATGACGAGATGCAGGAACTCGGGAGAGAAAGCGGGCAAAGCTAAATACCAATTGGGCGCTAAGAAGATGGGCGGCAGCAAGGATGGGCCACACTGGGAGCTTCGGCAAGCACGGGGGATCCTGAAGATGGTGGTACAATGCACTTGAAGAGAGTCGCCGTTGACAGAGAGAGGAGAGAAATCACCAATTCGACCTTCGGACAAGATCATGCGTTTTGGGGCAAAATGCAATGAAACTAGGGAATAAATATTAAAAGATGGGGAGAGGAGGAGGGGGGCCCTACACAGGCCGCCAGAAGACCCACTTTTACGACATCCTACAGCAGACGCTGCCTATTAGTTCAGCGTTTGTTCTAGGCATAGCAGGCAAAGTTGCTTATATGACTAATATTATGAAATAGGTGACGCCGTCTCCATAGTAAGAAGACGGACATGAAGATGTAAGGTAGTAAGTAGTAGTATGTTGACAGAACCCAGCCCAGATGTAGTACCAGCCGTCCGATTACTTTTTGTAGTAAAAGAAACCCCGTTTTTCCTTGATGCGTATACCGTTTTTTTTTCAATGACAAGCCCCCGAATAAAGAATGAAGAGGTATGAATGAGAAAGATGAAGGAAAAGAACGAAGCCTTCATCTTAGGAAGACGATGCATGGTGGATATAAAAATGCAAAAAGGTATAGGACAGAAATCTTGAAACGCAGAATGGGAAGCAGATGAAGAGAAAAGACAAGAGTCACCACATCATCGTCACCGCTCTCTCGCTGACGCTTGCATCCGCCGCATGGCCTCCCGATGTGCCTCCATCAAGTCGCCCCTTCGCATGCGCTCTTCAAACGCGCGGTCGGCACGCGCCTTGTCCTGTCGCTCCATCTCCCGCCGCTGCAGCTCTGCATCCCTCTGGCCGAGCATGTAGTTGCGCTGCGTCTCGATCGTCTGCTTCACGTGAGCCACCTCATGCGGCAATGGCAGCACCGACGCCGCAGAGGAAGACCTGTTCAGCAGGAGCTGCGAGGACACGGACTCGCGCAGCTTCGGAGAGCCTGTCTGTGCCTGTACCTGCAGCTGTGCCGGCATTGTGCCGTGCAGGTCTAGAGCCACTGAGCTTCGGAATGCCGCGAGCTGCGTCTGGCGCGCTGCAGGTGTCGTCTGGGTTGAGACTCCACGCTTCGGTTGGTGGCTGTCAAAATTGACGCTTTCTGCCATCGGCGTCTGAGCCACCGAGCCCATGGACGGGGACGACGGGAGTCCGACACCACCACCCCTGACACTTCCTGGTCGTGGTATGCCACTGTTGCCGCCTGCGACGCTGGCACCGGCAATGGTGGCATAGCTCTGCTGCCGCATCATTATCTCCCGACGCTTGCTCATCGGCAGATCATCCAGATCGGCGGCGGCCAGACCAGGACTACCCGCGCCAGCTCCCGGGTAGTGGTTGTACACTGACCCGCCACCGTTGTCACTGGCTCCCGAGGTCACAATCACTGGCATCGACATGCTGGCAGCCAACGCCACATTTCCACCCCCAAGGTTCGCCGTGCTGCCCACAGCCTCTGCCTGCTGATTGATGGGCCCGCCAATGTAGAAGCCTTGAGACTTGCTCCTGAGCAGCATATCGCGTCGCCCAATTAGTGTTTGCGGGCTGGAATATGGCATCACACCTAGCGCAGTGGGGCTCGTTGGCGAGATTCGGTCCGTGTCGGGTGCCGCCACTTTGTCGGCCTCTGCTGCCGCCACGTCAATCTCCTCGGCGATGGCTTCCTTATGCAAAGCCGATGTGCGACGGACCAGATGGCTGCTCGACACGCTCCGGAATCCACCATTAACGCCGCTCCGTGCGGCAGCAGGCATGCTCGTCAGCGACTGATGCGAGTTGGACCGGGACACACCCGGCATTGGCGACCGCCGTGGTGCGGCAGGTGGCAGTGTTCCGGTCTCGGCTGTCTGCTGCAGCTCGCTCACGTTCACCGGCCGCGGCACCTCGTTGTGTGCTGCACTGTCAATGGGGTTCATGACCTCGTCTTCCTCTTTCGTGTCTGAGGCTGCTTCAGCCCGTGCGGCGGTCTGTGGCAGGCGCTTGTCTTCGGGCAGCTGCAGAGCGTCTGGTTCGGGCGTCTCCGCATTGCTCAAGTGCTTGGCCCACTCGTTTGTGCGGTATGACAGGGCAACGCGCGACAAAGACAGCGGTAGGTGGGTTTTAGTAAGATTGACAGGTGTCGAGTCGGCCGAGGTAGTCGACTGTGCTTTGCGGTTCGGCGTCTCCAGCGACGGCTCCGCCGGTTGGCTCTTAGCTGGCGTCTCGGTTGCTTCAGATACATGATCCGGCTTCCCTGGCTCCTGCTCCGGGACAACTGTCATGGCGGCTGATTCTGCCGTTTCAATGGTTTCGGACAGCTTCGCTTTCACCTCTATTTCGCGCGGCAAGCGTGGCAACTGCTCATCGCCCACATGAGAACCTTCCTCCTCGTCTCGCAAGCTGCAACTGTCGTTGGAGCTTACATCGTCCATGGTTGCAGCCAGAGAGCTGTTGTCGTCCTTGTCTTCTGCGGCCTGGAGAAAATTATTGGAACGCGGCGACATCAGCAGCTCCTCTCTGCTCTCGGCCGGCTGTGCACCATCATTACTATTGCTGTGTGCCATGCTCACCCGCTTCGACCGCTGCGACAAGCTGCGCAGAAGGTCTGCCGAGCCTCGAGACAGCCGCTTTGCAAGCGAGCGCCGATGAAAGGATGTCGCCATGGCTTCGTCTTCTCCATCTGCGAACGTGGCGACAGAGGAGCGGTCATCATTGTCGTCCTGCTCCTTCCCCCGTCTATCACCACCGTCTTCATCGCTAGCGCCCGGGACCTTGAAGGGCAGCGGCACTATTGCCGGCCCAGCAGTGTACAGACCGGCCGAGTCATTCGAAACCTTTCGGATGGACTGTTGAGCAGGCACAGCAGACACGCCCTGGGTTGTCGCCACAACCGCACTGACTTCTGTGGTTTCGGGTGGCTGTATGCCATCGGGGTAGTCATCTTCTGCGACACAGACCACAATCGCGCCGTCCTTCTCATCCTGGCCCAGTACCATCTCGGCTGCGGCATTGGGCTTAGCCTGCATGTCCTCCAACTCGATAGGCTCTGCCGCAGCTTCCACGGCGCCATCGGCTCCCGTCACCTGCGACTGTGGCCGGGATGGCCGGGAAGTGACGGCACCCTCTCCATGCAGCACGCTCTTCTCGATGTCCATGTCTCCGACGCCCGAATCAACCGTCGAGACGTGCTTGCTAGATTCAGATTCCCCAGCTCCGTATGCTGCCTCCCATTCTTGACGCTCGCGAGCATTGGTCTCTTCGATCTTGCGGCCCAGATTTTCTTCTTCCTGCTTCAGAGCACGTTCGTCCTCAGCACGCTCGGCGTCGCGTTTTTCGCGGCGCTCCTGGACGACGTGCCACAGTTTCAACTGAGAGACGATGGATGCTAAGAAGATGATGATCGTGACGGCAAGCTCGACCCGAATGCCCTTTGTCAGCGGGTAAGTGTCAGCTCCAAGGGGGAAGAGGTTGTCGTTGAGATCCCAGATGTAGGCCCAGAACTCTTTGAGGCCGGCGCGACTGAAGGAATCAATGCCCAGTACCGTGACAGTGGCACCGCCGAAGGAAATACAGACAATGAGGGCGTATTGACGTGTCCAGTGCGTGAAATAAAAAGCAAAGGCGCCGACGGTGAAGGCGACGATAAAGATTATCTTAGCCGTGCTGTGCTGAAGCAGGCCTCCCTTGTGTAGGCAGAGGAGCCACATGCTGAAACAGAAGCCACCAAGCATGCAGCCCAAACCCTCTGTGATCTCTCTGAAAATGAGTGCGACACCGCCCAGAACAAGCCCAGTGCAGACAGCAGCTACGACATAGCCACCCTGGACAGCGTTGCTGACAGGGAGCGACATGACATAGACAATCAGCACTGTGGTGCCGAGGCTGGTCAGATAGGCTGTGGAAAAGTAGACGTGCAGCCAGCGCTTCCTGATGCCAGTGAGGGCGTAAACCACCCCGGTGAGGATCATGATGACGCCAGCGACACCCCAGCCGGGAGTCACCTCCGGCTTCAGCGGGAGTTGGCCAGCAGCGATCGTCGCTGTGCAGTGTGTTAGTCGCCAAGGGAAGAAAGCCCAGGCGAGAGATATCGCAACTTACTGTTGTAAAACGTCAGGTTCAGAGAGCTCGTAGAGCTATCTATCGTCGCGCTGGCTTGCAGGCTCGACAAAACCGATGTAGCGTTGGTTGACGTCGTAGACGATGGTGTTGTCGTCGTTGCATGTGATGAAGTCGCTGATTGTCTGCCATTTGAAGAAGTCGTTGTCGTTACTGTCGACGACGCAACTGCTGGAGAAGAAGAAGCGGCAACAGCAGAAGAAGCAATTTCTGATGTTGCGGCTGCTGATGCAGTGGTCTGGTCGGCCCTCCGTTGCAGAAAAGGATGGACGACACCGGCTATGGCAAGGTTGGCATACAACAGCGAGCAGAGGAGAGCTGCAAGACGGTGCCTGTGTAGCAACATATTGGCAAAGTGCTTTACGAGACGAGACGGCGAAAAGTCTTGTCCCTGTTCGAGGCCGCAGTGTATCGAGGAAGAGGTCTATCGAATGTGCTGTCCCGCGAAGGTGCGAGGCCTCTTAGAGCTCTTAGATGCTCGGCTCGGCGTTGCTTGCTGCTTGAATAGGCCGTGGGGAGGAGGGAGAAAAGAAAGCGAGAAAGGGAGGAAAAGAAAAAGCGGGAGAGATAATATTAGATCTAGAGAGTCGGAAAGAGGAACAGGCCGTCCCAGTAAACACCCCCCAATAGCCGTTTTTTCACTGGACCTGTCCGAGCTTTGCGCGCGCTCGTACAATGGGATACCAGGAGATTGGGTCTACATAGTAGTTTGTAAAAGTACCGCAGTCATACGTCGTAGGGTAGCACGCGGAGGAAACAGCCAGCAGCAAACTGCAAGGGTGGCACAGGAGATTCCCGGAGCAGGAGGGATGGGATATGCCTGTCCGAGAACTGTGCTATCTAGAACCACTAATGGACTTGCGTCAAAGGAGACTGCTTGCACTGAGCCATTATGGGGCAAGTGAACAAGAGAACCAGGATATGAAGAGGGGCCCGAAGCTGAAGAGGCGTGGGAAACGGGGGTGATGGGTAAGATGTGTTCAGCTGGCCGATCAAGCTAACAAAGGGGATGGGGGGAATAATAATGCGTTGTGCTCGTAGGCGCAGCCGATCGAACACAATGCTCCAGCATGTGTGGTGCTCTGTGGATGATGAGTTCCGGCTTAAGCGTATCCACGCCAAGAGTAAAAGAAGAACATGGTAAGATAATGTAAGACATGGGACAGAAGAGCAATACGGGACAAGATAGACGGCCGAGTTTGGGGTCAGAGGCGGCCATACTGATGCGGAGAAAAGCGACACTCTGTACGAGTACGTGTCAAAAAATGAACGATAGGATGGGATCTGTCCCTGCACAACTAAAACCATAAAAAGGCGCCCCAGGATCAGGGATCACGACCACCAGACAGGACTGGGCTGACCGCATTTCGACAGTATTTGCAAATGGTCTGCAAATGGGGGAGTGGGCGTCAACGAGAATGCGGCATAGTCAGCCAAATGAGGGATAGTACAGCGGACAACGCAGGACTTACAACACCACTTGATGCGACAGGATCGAGAGACGGCACGTCGGGAGATGAATCAGAGCCTCCAGGCAGGGGTATGGAAGAAGTAGGGTGGGGTGTGAGTAGAATGAAGGCCTAGTGATTGGCTGAGCAGCAGAGCTCTTCTTCCATAGTACGGCGCTCACAGACATTATGGACGCGCCCGGCACCATACGGAGTACGGAGCAGCACCGAATACATTTTTCAACATGAGGGAAAAGGAATCAAAAGAAAAACAGTACATTTTCTTTTTTCTGGCAAAATGCAATCGGAATGAGGCCGTCCAGACAAAGAGGGGGGCCGATCAATGGGGAAAGGCATGGGGTGGATGGGTCTGGTTAGTCCAAGGAGAGCTTGCCAGGTTCGCTGTTGCGCCTACCGTTTTCTTTCTTATGCCCTGCAGGTTAGACAACAGATGTCGTGAGGTAGGGCCTGTTCGTGCGCATGTCTCGGGCTGAAGGATGGAGGCGCAGCGCAACAGGGTCGCCAAGGGGTTTGAGAGAACGTTTGAGAGAATTGGAGGGGGATGTTAAATGCGGCGAAGCAGTGCACAGGCGGGCATTGCGATAATGCTGCATTGCTAGTATCTTAAGATACCTCTGTCAGTCGCAACTTATAAATGGCGACTCTCAAAAAATTGCTGGATCGACGGAGGCTAAACTGCGGCATGCTTGGACGATGCTTGTCTGTAGAGTCTGGGCGTTTTGATCATGAGACGTGATGAGAACTAGGGAAAATTGCGCCGTAAAATGCCCTAATCGAAATACGACAAAGGTATAATAATAATAATAAAAAGGCGCCGGCCGATGCGGAAAGAGAGAACAGCTCGGAACAAAAGTTCGGACACATGCTCCTGCCGTGAAAATCGATCGCGTCTTGAGGGAAGAAGGCACGCTCATCGTAGCTCCACTGGTGAAAGACTCTAGACCCTCCCACCCTCTCCCCGTTTAGCAGCCGCAGAAGGAATAGGCAAGAGCGCCCCACCCCTGGCTAGCTCAGGTACCCGCGCATTGAGCGGGACGACAGGTCATACTCGCAAAGTATACGCCGAGACGCCTCTAAAGTGGGCAGGGCGCACGTCAACTGCGAATAGGTAATATAATCGTGCAGTAGACAGAAAAACTAACGTTGTGGGCCTTTCCCTTCTTTTTTTTCCTTTCTTTTCCCCTTTCCCTTTTTTTCTTTCCTTCCCCCGAATTTTACCTTACCATCTTACATGCATAGTACGGAGCAAGATAGTACGATACGTATCAGTTCCCTTTTAGCATGTCGCAAGAACGCCAGGCGATAGAGCCAAAAAAAAAATCAATCGAACAAGCAATCACAGCGTGCAGTAGTCCCGCAGACGATCTCCATATCGGGTGCGAAGACAAAAGATCCCTCTTTGAGTATGCATGCAGTACTCCATCAAATTGCAATTAGTGTACCCGCAGATATTCATACCTCATGACAGCAAAAAGCAGCTCACGCTTGCCAACACAATATCGTACATGTTAACAGAGCAACATATCTTTTAGCATGCCATGTCCCCTCTTAATAGGGCCAGCACGGTAAGACATCGTGACCTCTACGTGCCATCGAATGCAACTTTGTGTCTCAGCAAGTACGAGTACGAGAGTGTTCGTATCCTGCTGCGAAAAGTACGAGTGTGTGTGCGAAGTGATCCGCAGCGTCGCAGCGCACGCGTCGCAGGAAAGTTTTCTTGGAGGGCTTAAGGCTGCTTGACAAGGGTACGGAGCATGTAGGCTGTCTGGCCACCGCTAGTATCTTACCATTATGCCAAATTATCCCATCATAAAGTTGTATCAAAAGTGCCGCCTCGCCACGTCGCTTGGCATTATCGAGAGACAGGGGTGTAAAGTGGTTCGCGGTCCAGTCCGCGTACGCGTTTCTTTGTACAATGTTGCCGTACGATCACATTTTACTACGAGTACTAAGTACGAGTACGATTCTGGACATACGAGCAGTAGCGGTCTCTCTTTGCTTCTTTGCAAGAGAAGTGTAACGCTGCGGAATGGACGGTCGCCCAACAACGGCCGGCATGGGTTCCTCCAACATATCATGTATCTCACATGTTCGTAGACAGCATTCCTATTAGACGCATTTGGGATACTCCCAGCGCCCGAGATAAGGTCCAGTTATGTTGCCATCCCTCCTTCTGCTCCTCGTTGGCCAGGGACGCAAAATTGTGAGATGCAAGACATCAGTCAGAATACACACGTGCGCCTATGCCCAAGAAAGGAGACAAGGCAGACATCCAAAACCATCCAAAACATAGCCTATCTTATGACAGTCTCGCTTAGGCCATACTATTACTATGGTATGTATGGACTGCCAACCCAGAATGCAATGAGACAAGATTAAATCGCGGACAATAGGGGGCTAGTCTCGGCTACGGGAGTGTTCTTGGAGAAGCGCGGAAGGCCATATGAGACTGCTGTGACCTGTCATCCAAAACGTTCAAGACCGACTTGACCATCGAGCTGCAGCGATCAGTCTGCGGGTGCGAGAAGGTGATGCCCGTTAAGGGCAGGAGGCCCATGCATCGGTTTGTGAGCTGCAGACGCTGCTGGGAAGCCGAGAGTTGATCTTGCTAGAGGTTGGGCAGCGCATCTGGCGTGTGCTTCTCTGGGAGGAGGACGGATCACCGTGTCGAGGGCACCGTCGTGCGACAGGACACACCAGCGACAGCTTTTGCACGACGCCGTCCCTACTCGTTTTGAGATCGTAGAGGGACACTGCCTGGCCGGGGGAAATCCCCATCTACTCTCCTCGGCCGTCTGGTTGTTTGACCGATTTTGGCACGCAGCTCGGTGGCCACATCTTCATGATGATCAACCACATGCTACCGTGGCCCGGTAGGAACTGTCCTGCTCATCAATGGCCTCTGCCCCAGATCAGTCCGGCCGCTACCTTCTAGGTTCCGATGTCAATGTATGATTTAAGAGAGGAGGCGCTGGGAATTCGAACACAACCAGTCTCACGGTAAAAAGACGTACAGAAATTTAGATACCTCAGCCGTTGGCACCCTCAACTTCCTTCACCGACCTTTGTGTGTTCGCTTAGGGAGTGCGCCATGCTGTGATAGCAGGACGGCCGGGACGTTCAGTTCTATCCATTCATCCGGAGACGAATGTTAGTAAGAATACGCACCGCAGAGAGGAAGCTGCAGTCGTCCGTCGTTCTTTCCCAGATGTAATGGCCGGCTTAGTATGCCATAGGCAAGCCACCAGTGCCAGTCCCCAAAACAAGTATTCGCTCTGCCAGCGTTGGACAGTTTGCCATTCCCATGGAACGGGCCACGCGATGCGTCGAGAGACTTTCAGTCAGTGCAGGCATCGCGCCGATCAATGTAAGTCTGTTCGTAGGGGTGGGAGTTTGTACAAATTATAGCAGTTGTAGATACTCATGCAACATTGCTGTTGCTGTCTGCCATTTGCTTTTAGGATCTTGTAGCAGCTATGAAAAATCGTGCCAGTAGATATAATAGGGGAAGAAAGAATCACGCATGTCCTTATTTGGGCCGGCCAACCAGCCAGCAAGAAAGTAATAGAAATACAAACATAAACACCCAAGAAGAAACAAGCAGCATACAGCATCCTTCCCCCCCCCTAATGCTTACCATCTCACAGATTCCGGTGACGCCGGAGACGATGACCGGCCGACGAGCCGTGGCAACGTCTGGGCGACGCTAGCATTAGTTTTATTCTTGCCTCTCTCGCCATTAGTGCGCAGGAAGCGTGCTGGCGGCTTTGCCGACAGCAGCGGTGACGCGACCCTGCGTGGCACGTACAGCACAACCGCCAGTGCCGTCCGAGCAGTCCACAGCGCGGCATTCCAGGCCATCTCCGCGATGCCGAGAAAGCCGAAGCAGTTCTGCCACAGCATATGATGCTGCTGCTGATGTAGGGCTGCGGCCCGGGCCAAGGACACGGCCTCACTCAGCTGCAGGTCGGCAGCCTGTCGCTGGTCGGCCACTCGGCCCTCCAGGAGCGACTGCTGCTTGTGCACGCGCCGCAAAGCCCGAGCCAGAGTGTCGAGCTCCGGCTGCAGCTCGGAGCGCAGGTCATGCAGCATCTTATCGCGCTCTTGTCGGGCGCGAGCCGAGGAAGAGGGAGATGATTGTATCGGTGGCAGAGATCCTGCCGACAGCCCAGGCTCTTGTCCGGCTACCCGGCCCTCGAGGGTAGACAGCCGCCGCACGACGCCGGCCAGCGTCTCGTTCTGCGTCTTTTCCTCCATGGCACGGCGCTCGCGGTAGCGCTCCTCCTCCTCGCGGTAGGGATTGGCGTTCACGACGCGCTGCAGGTGCAGCGTGCGGGCCCGGACTAGCTGGATGAGGTGGCGCAGGGGCCGCACCTCGGCGCCGAGAATGAAGATGGTCAGGTTGTAGCTGGAGATGAGTCCCTCTGAAGGCCTCGTCAGCTGGCCGCGGAGGCCATGCAGCAGGTAGGCCCCGAGGACCGGCGCCACGAAGCACGACATCAGCGCCAGCACCTCATGGCGGTGTAGCTCTCGCAGCGCGGCTTCCTGACCTTCTCGGAGCCTCCGCCGCTCCTGCTGTCGGAGCTGGAGCTCTACACGTCGAGAGCTTTCCCAGCTTTTCGCCTCCTCGGCTGCGGCTCTTCTGGCACTCTTCTCCCGTCCTACCCCTTCCGTCCCATCCTCGGCCTCTTCTCCCTCTTCCGGCACGTCTTCGAGCGCACCCGGGCTCGGCGGTCGCGATGTGTTGATGTCAGCAGTACCAAGTTCGCCGCCGTCGTGATCGCCGCCATCCATGTCGCTGTCGATGGCGCAGTCCACACTTGTCTGCTGGTCTTCGCGAATCTGTTGCGCCGAATGATACCAAGCCCTAGGCGGGCCGTCAGCAGAGCAAATCCAAAGTCTCCAAAATGCACAACACTCGTGGGCCCGAATGTAGACCAGCACTCACCAGGGCTGTGTCACGCTCCAGTGTAGAAAGATGGCCCCGAGGGCCAGCAGCATCAGGTCGGTGACAAAAGCGCTGCCACCCTGCACGAGAAGCCCGCCCAGGGCGGGCAGCAGGGCAAACGCCAGCGGCAGCGAGTCCCAGCCGGACGTCGGCCGCTGTTGGCGCAGCACTTCGCCTGCCTCCGCAGCCGGCGTAGGGTTGAGCAGGTCGCGGGCGTCCTGGCTGTAGTCGGACAGGCTGGAGCTGCGCCGGCGGTCGATCGTCGGTGGCTGGCCGCCCGCACCAGAGTGCGTGCTGCTCGCGTGACTGGCCGAGCCACGCCGCAGCCGGACGGTGTTCGCGCCCGAGCCGGAGCTGAAATTCGGTGCGCGCCCAGCAGCTGCAGCCGCGTCAGGTAAAGGCAAGGCCGTGGATCGTGAAGCCTGCACAGCCGTCAGAGCCGGTCGGCTGCTCTCATGTGTGCTGTCGCCGCGCGCCATAGTCGGGGAGAGGTGCGTAGCAAGTGAAGGGAAGCTCTATTCTTATTATGCAGGAGAATCGTGGTGGCTGCTACCCCTCTCGGTCTCGTGGCAGCATCGTGGGGAGGTGACTTCTTCACCGTGAGCGGATGTCCGATACGAGACACGAAATTTTCTCATCTGGAAGAGCATGCAGGGCTGAAAAGAAGGTGCAGGGAAGCGACGAGGCGCCTGTATACCAAACGTAATACAAGCAGTGCTACGAGCGGAAGGAACTACGCTGTAGTATGACGTGATGACATGGTAAGGTACCTGGGGGG
>JRUC01000837.1:0-11583 GCA_000806385.1 Leptographium procerum | reverse complement strand
ACAAAGACGGCCTGCGGGAAGCTGCCCACGGTCGCCGCATACAGGCTGTTGAACACCAGCGGCGCAAAGACGCGGGAGGGTGACTGCAGCAGCCCGATCGCGCCCAGCAGCTCGCCGATGCGGTCGGCAGGCATGTGCTTAGTCAGCGCTGACTGCACGGTGGCCGACCCGAGGCCGCCAAAGGCAGTGACGATGCCGCACATGACAAAGACGGCCGGCGTGCGGGCAAAGATGTAGCCGGTCATGCCCAGCACGTCGGAGGCGATGGCGCTGCGGATCAGCCACACGTCCAGCTCGTCTGCGCCCGTGTTAGCCTCGACCGGCTCCTCGCCCGAGAGGCGGCGCAGGCGGGCTGCCGGCCGGGTGCGCACGATATAGTTGATGACGGGGAAGATGACCATCAGCACGATCACGCGCACCGTCGACATCAGCGACATGAAGGCCGACGTCTGGAAGTTGCCCCAGTGGAACTGGAACTCGCTGTACAGCAGCGTCACGCTGCCGATGCTGATGGCCGCCGCCAGCAGGACTGTGTCGATGGCCGCCAGCAGGATCAGGTTTCGCCGCACCCGCACGTGGTACGACCCCTTGGGCCACAGGATCGCCAGTGGCCCGAACGGGTTCGTCCGGCGCAGCCACGCAGCCAGGCGCAGCAGTGGGCCGCGCCGGGCAGCAACGCCGGATGTCCGGTTCTGCTTCCGCAGCTGCTCCTCTTCCTCCTCATCGCGAGCCTTGGCCTTGGCCTCCTTGTCCTCCGTGTCCAGCGCATACTTCTCGCGAGCAGCCAGCTGGCGACGCTGGGACAGCGACTCTGGCAGTAGCAGGCCGATGTACGTGATGAAGACAATGTGGCAGCCCAGCGACATGTAGAAGATGGACACCAGCGAGCCGGTCCACTCGACAAAGTAGCCGGCCAGGAGCGGCCCCGCAGCCATGCCGGTGAACAAACAGGCGTGGATATAGCCGAAGGCCACGCTCCGCTTCGAGGGCGGCGTGCAGTCACTGGCGTACGAGTGGCTGGCAACACTGCCGGTGGTGAAGGAGCCCGCCAGGCCGTCGACGACGGCCGCAGCAATCAGCCAGTTGTAGTGCACCACATCGGGGTACTTGGCGGCCAGGATCATGATACCCTCGCCAACGAGGCCGCCGCACGACGCGATAATCAGGATGCTCTTGCGGCCATAGCGGTCCGACAGGGCGCCCAGGCGCGGTGCCGTAAACGCGCCGAGGGAGCCGGTGACGACGCTGATGATGAGAGAGAAGGTGGCCACGCTGCGCTGCACTGCGGGCACCTGGCACTGCGGGTTGTCGGCGCCAAGAACGACGGGCAGCATTTGGAGGCCCTCGCTGTTGTTGCCATCGCCAAGATAACGCCGGCAGACGAGGCCGATGAGCAGGTTCAGGCGCGGCACCAGGATACCGCCGTATGCGAGCGTGAAGAGCACATATGGGCCAATGAGCCAGTACACCTGGATCGAATTAGCACGGCGGCCGGCGGACAGAATAGAAAAGACGCAAGACAGGGAATTAATTCGGGTGGTGAAGACACACCGATGGGCGTTTGTGCCAGGGCATGCCCTTGAAGTCCTCATCGCCGTTCCAGCTGTCCTTGCGCGGCGGCGACGCCGACCCAGAACCGACCGCGGTGTCACTTTCGCTACGGAGAAGGGCAGCTGTTTCGGTACCGTCGTCGTCGGCTGGGACGAGGTCGATTGACCGATGCTGTTGGTCCGCCGTGACAGACATCTTGTTGGGGAGAAAAGAGAGGGCGAGAGAGAAAGTGAGGGAGAGAGAAGAGAAAACACGGGAAATTGAAACGAAGCCGATAACCTAATGCGCCTGCGCTACTGAGGAGAGGGACGTCGCAAAAGGATGGAGCGACTGCTTCTTTATTCGTTTTCCTTTGTCGTTTGTTTTTTCTTCTCTTCTCTCTTCTACGAGGCGATGCTCGCCGAAGCAAGTCAACTCCCGTCGTCGGTGTTCTGCAGTTAGACGCTGCCCTGACGCGCGACGATACGCCGCCACGGAGTACCAGAAAGCGTTTGACACGTCTTTGTAAGGTGAGCGGCCACGTCCGCTGGGTTTGGGTTTATGCAGGAGACGAGACGCACAGCTGGTGAAATTATGGAGCCGCTGTTCCAGACAGTGCGATCGGCTAATAATTGCAATTCGTGCTGCCTTTTTCGTCAGAGCTCGAGAGGCTGGGAGGGGAGGCGGGAGAGGGGAGAAGGAAAAGGAAGCATCAAGAGTCGCCGAGTCGGGGCAGCAGTCTATCTTGCTCTCTCTCGGAGTCGGAGGAAAGAAGGCCGCACTCTGATAAGGGGAAACCAGGATGACGTGTTGTGGCTGGCTGGCTGGCTGGATGGCTGGCTGCGAATGGCGATAATGCTGTGCTGGCAGCTTATCGGTTAGAACGTAATGAGGGAGACAATCACACCTTTTCTGCCAGCTCACTTTGGGGTGTGGGTCAGGCCGGGCGCACCTTCCGCCCGTGATAGCCATACTGCGAGTACGTAGCAGCTGCGGCCAATGGTCCTTCCGAGTTTGTCCTAGCAGCCGAGGGTTATCCTCCCCTCTCGACAGGCCCCCTTGCTAGCGCTCCTTCTATTACCGACAGATCGGGGCATATCCAGCGAGGGCCCCAGTTATTAATAAGCTAGCTACTCCTCCCCTCTTGTGTGGCCCCTATTGTCAAGTCTTTATGTCGTAGTCCTTAAAAACAATCATGCTTTTTTTTGTGCTTGAAAATAGGCATATCGACCATGAAAAGCGCCGTTTGTTGGTCGGCATGTGCTGGAAACCCGCAGATGGCTCTGCTTGTTCTCGACCGCACTACGGTGTCACTGGAATAACCATGGTATCTACAATGTATTCTCTCGATGCATATTTGGATCTCGGCCTGAAGTATCGTGAGATTTTTCACATACACCCGTACTCGTACAAATGACTTGCGTCAACATGTGACAGGGCTGGCCACCAGCTGCCCATTCCGGGCCAGCACATGGTCGGGCATCTAGCGGTTGCATGTCCCACTCAACAAACCCCATCGACAACGCCTCATCCGATGTTCTCAACTCAGCCTCCGCCCAGCCACAATGTCAACGACCTGCTTCTCGTCTCAACTTTTGCCTTTCGGTCTGCCTTACCGGGACTCTGCAAGCCATCCGGATCTGCAGCTCGTTTCTCTAGAGTCGAAAAAAAAAACCCATCCTGGTGGGAAATAGCACTCCTGCAGGCTTTCCCTTCAGTTTAGCGTAGGAAGCGTTCTAAGCCATGGTTAGACTTTAATATGCTGTTGGAGGAATTGGGATTCGGTGTCCATTCCCCAATCCAGCTACACCGCCGCAAGGCCAGCGAATGAGACGGCATCCGAGCCTGTCGGCTCGCACTATCCAGCTCGAAGGATCGCGGGTCCACATCCTGCAGGCTCGATCTGTGTTCCTTGCCTAGGGCTGAACTTTCGATTTTGAAGGCCTGCACGAGTATGGAAAGGTAGTTTTAGGGAGTGCAGGTTTTCTCCCTTATTTTCCGTTTCTTTTATAGTCGGTGAATACCCGAACCTCTTTTCTCTCTTTCTTGTCTTGCTTTTGGTTCTCCCTTCCTTCCTATCTACACCCCATCTCTGAACAAGGCAAGCAAGGCAAGGCCAGATACGTTTGGCAACAGAAGAATTCGGGCAACAAAAGAATATCAGGCGGCAGAAAAACGCGAGAGACAGCCGAAGCCGAGGTAAAGGATAAAAAAGAGCTTTTTGTCTTCTTCTTTCCACCAATGCACACCGCCGCCGCAACGATTCAGCAGCCGCAGCCAGCCGCCTCCCGCTCTCGGGGCCGGCTGGCATGGCGGGCTCCGGAGGCGACCGGTAGCGCTGCTGGTGCTGTCACCAACAAGATCCGTGCTGCCGTGCCACCGGCTCCGGAACCAACGGTCTTTCGCCGGGGCCGGACTTCTCGCCCCGACCTAGCTGCCATGGCGCTGCTCCGTCGAGACGATGACGCTAATTTTTGTGGCTATGAGTCTGGAGCTGGTGCGTTTTCTCTTTTTCCTTGTCTTCGTCTCCTTTCCTTTCCGCTTCTTGCGTAGCATCGCATGCCTAGCTTAGATCTTTTCATTGCTTTGCTAACACGCGGGCCAGATTTTAGCTTTGTCTGCGCCGACGACAGCGACACGTGCTACGCGTCCGATAGCGTGTTTGGCTGCTGTACTTCCGGTGCGGATCTCGACGATTGTGCAGCGAGCTTTCAAACATACTGCTTGGGCTCCTCGGACATAAACACCTTTGTCGATGCCACCGATGATCTGACACTATCCTGGTATGTAATCTATGCTTGGGAGTTCTTCTCCCTCCCCCGCTTTCCCTCTACATATGGCTAACTGGTAGGCAAGCACGGACGGGAGATCGACAGAATGCGTCACTTGGGTGCTCATCACGGAAGACAGAGGCGATGCGGCTACTTATTACGAGTGCGGAACAAAGGACACCACCAGCACTCTCTTGGAATCTACCTCGGGATCTTCAAAGACGTCGAAGACATCAAAGACGTCAAAGACGTCAAAGACATCAAAGTCGTCAAAGTCGTCGTCAACAACGTCGTCTGATAACGGCCTTGGCTGGCTGGATCCCACGACACGGCACAGCACCACGACAAGGCATGCGACAAGCACTAGTACAACGACGCCCAAAGTCGATGACAGTGAGTCCGGCCTCAGAATTGGTGGCAAAATCGGCATCGCCATCGGCGTAGTTGCTCTTATTGCCGCCGTAGCAATTCTGATCTATAGGATCTTCCTGGCCCGGAAGAAGTCGAACTTGATGGCGGCTGCGGGTGCCGGGTCCGGCGGAAGAGGTGCCGGCGCCGCAGCTGGCGGACTATTCTCGCGGTTTGGTCTCGGAGGCAATGCCGGCACCTCTGCTGCCAAGGGCGGCGCCGTCACCAGCGCCATGTCCGTGGGGGCGGCCGGTGGCGCCTACCAGCAGGTCCAGCAGAACCAGCAGGACCAGATGCAGCAGCATCTGCTGGGACACGACGACGGCGGTGCGGCCGGCGGCAACCCGACGTCGCAGCCGCCAACGGCCGCGTGGGGACTGCCCGGCGGCAGCGGCAGCAACTACTACCCGCTGCAGGAGCAGAATCGGGGCACGGCCTACGAAGGTGCTGGATACGGAGCCGGATATGCGCCCGGGGCACCGCAGCCGCCGCTCTACGATCCGCAGGCGGCGGCTGCAGGCGCGGCTGTTCCCACCAGCTACCCAGCACAAGTGCGCCCGACAGCGATGTGAAGCTGTGTGGGCAGTCGTGGCCGAGTGGTGGCCGAGTGGTGCCACTAGAGGTAAAGATATGTTATGCATTGCACAGCATCAGTTTTTATAGCCATTTGTATATGCCTTGCATTGTACATAAATACAGCAGACGCATGCGGGGAATTGGAAGCTAGTATGGATTAATTACTTATGAGAGCTTGCGGATTCCAAGACATAATAGCAGTGTTTGAAGAGAATTAGCTGAATACGTTGCTGCGCGAGGGATTGTAGCTGATATTGTGGAGAGGGAACAATGCCAAAAATGGGCCGCATCTCAGCATTACACCGTTGCACGAACCTCTTTCTCTTCGTATTATGCGTGGAGCCCATCTACGACGATCTACGACGAACAGTGGCAACTACATCACGACTTCCTGACAGGACAATGCATCGGCGGGAGTTAATATATTGTATCTTACTCTTCTGCTATATAGCTCGCCGTCTGACTTTGCTTTCGAGCTATGCCTTCATACGTTGATGTTGCTGGCTTTCCTGCTGATCTCAAAAATCCTCACTCTCTAGCCATCCCGACAGCGACACTTCGATACATGTTTTTATCTTACCTAACGCCCTGCGAACAAGAAACAAGCACGACCATCAGGAAGCAATGCCTCTCATCTCCGACAACACCCAGCAGAGCGCGACGCTCAACACGCTCAGCATCTTCCTCTTCTGGTTCTTCATCTGCATGACCGTCGCCTGCGTCACAATCGCCCTCATCACTTTGCGCCGTCTGAAGAAGCGCGAGCGGGCTCTGGGCAAGAGCGGTGTGGAAGCAGGGGAGACAGCCGGCGCCCCAGCCGTGGTGATGGTGCAAGTCCCGCAGGTGTGTCTTTGAATAGGAACACGAACAAGAGGGTTCATGGAAGGGCGATGCTTTGCTAACTCAGCTTCTTAATATATAAAGGTAGCGAAGTACAACAGCCGGTTCGAGACTGTCTAGAGCAGAAGGTCATCGGAGAGGCTGTGCTAACGAATAGAATTGCCGACTTTATTTTCTTCTCCTTTTACTTCCCTTTGTTACTGTCATTTCCCCCCTTCCTCGCCATTTTTACGTAAGGCCACTCAAAGCTGAAGGAGTACTGGGATGTTAGGATTGCGATGAGCTGAGCTCAAACTACGGAGAGACAATAAGGTTGCAGCAGATGCAAACCCACTTTACGTCAATGTGACATGAATTCCAAAGAGAGGAACGTCTGGGGAATGACATAGTTCATGCAGACTTTCGCTGCAGCCTAGACCAGAAAATGAGAAATCGCGAGTGAAAACCACTAAAAGACTAAAAAAATTGTCTTCTGAAAATTCTGCAGTTGCACGAGTGAGGCGCTGCTGATTTATGTAGCTCAATGACTGCTGCCTGCGCTGCCCTCCGCTTGTGGCCGGGACTCCCTTTCAAGCGTTTTTCAACATCGGCTACCGGCGGTAGGAGAGGAGGCCCACACTAGCGTATTTTACGTCACCGAAATGGTGGCTTCCGAAACCGGGCTTGGAAGGACCTGCCGGTACTTAAATAGCGGCGGTTCCCCCGCTTCAGGAGTCAATTGCACTTTGTTCTCTGCTTTTTTCTCTTACTTCTGTCAATCAAGGCAAAAAATTTATAGATATACCGAGGGCTCGCGTAAAAGCAAGCAAGGAATCTAAGAAAATCTCACAAAGAACACACACAATTGGGGGCACAAACCCACCCAGATAATAAATAAAAGAAAACAAGAAACTATTTTTTCATCTTTCACCGCATTTTTGCGAATGACCTCTTATTCTTCTCATGCAGAGGAAACCTGCCTAAACTACCAAGCTCCGGCTGCGGCTCCAGCTTTGGCTCCGGAGGCCGTTCATGGCATCGACAGCATTGCTGCTGTGAACGGCAGCGGTTCTGGTGTTTCTGGTGTCTTGGACCACGAGAAGCAGGGCCATGATCTCTTTTATGACGACGACGGCCGTGACGGTCGCAGCGTGAGGCGGCTATCCGTGTCGTCGCCATCGCCCTTCAAGACGTCGTCGACGTCCGCGACGTCGAGCGGTGGCGGGTTCGTCTCTGAGGCCGAGCTGTTCCCGACGAGGCTGATAGCGGCTCGTACAGCCGGCTCTGGCTCTGGCTCTGCTAGGGCCCAGAAACACGCTGAGATGGCAGAGATGGCATCGCCAAGGCCGATGTCACTGTCGTCGAAGTCGGCGTCAGCCAACGGAAACGACAACGGAAACGACAACGGAAACGACAACGACAACGACAACCTCACGCCGCGCGTCACGTTCCCCGAGGGCGGCCTGCAGGCCTGGCTGGTGGTTCTGGGCTCGTTCTCGGCCATGTTCTCGGTGTACGGGCTGATCAACACGGCGGCCGTGTTCGAATCGTGGTTCTCGACGCACCAGCTGGCCGAGTACTCGGCCTCGGAGACGGGCTGGATCTTCAGCCTGTACCTGTTTTTTGTCTTCTTTGTCGGCATCCAGGTCGGCCCGCTATTTGACCGCTTCGGCCCACGCTGGCTGGTCGCCGTCGGCAGCCTGCTGATCGTGGCCAGCATCATGCTGCTGGGCCTCTGCCAGAAGTACTACCAGATCCTGCTGTGCTACTCCGTGCTGGGCGGCCTCGGCGGCGCGCTGCTCAACACGCCCGCCTACGGCTGCATCGCCCACTTCTTCAACGAGCGCCGCGGCCTGGCCACCGGCATTGCCACCACCTCCGGCGGCCTCGGCGGCATCGTCTTTCCCATCCTGCTGCAGCACCTGCTGCCGCGCCTGGGCTTCGCCTGGAGCACCCGCATCCTCGGATTCATCCTGCTGGCCCTCGCCGTGCCCGCCAACCTGTGGCTGCGCACCCGTCTGCCGCGCACCGGCGAGGCTGCAGACCCCGCCGACTCCTCCTCTGGCATTGATGCCGTCAGTATCCACAGCCTTCACAGCATCCGCAGCAGAAGCAGCCTCCGCCGCCGCCGCTCCGTCCCGTCCGTCTGGCCCGACTTCACCATCTTCCGCGACAAGTGCTATGCCATCGCCACCGTCGGCGTCTTCTTCATGGAGTGGGGCATCTTTGTGCCCATCACCTTCATCATCTCCTATGCCAGCGCCCACAACCAGGACGTCAACCAGTCCTACACCCTTCTGTCCATCCTCAACGCCGGCTCCGTCGTTGGCCGCTTCCTGCCGGGCCTGCTGGCCGACAAGTTGGGCCGCTTCAACGTCATCATCGTCACCATCGCCCTCTCCTCCATCACCGTCCTCGGCATCTGGATGCCCGCCGGTGACTCTCACTCCACCCTGATCGTCTTCTGCCTGTTCTTCGGCTTTGCCAGCGGCAGCAACCTCGGTCTCATTGCCGTCTGCCTCGGCCAGTTGTGCGAACCCCACGAGTACGGCCGCTTCTTCTCCACCGCCATGATGGTCGCCAGCTTCGGCACCCTCAGCAGCGTCCCTATCGGTGGCGCTTTGCTCAGCAGCGGCCTCGGCGAGAATGGCTGGAAAGCTCTGATCGCCTTTTCGGGTGCCTCCTATGCTCTGGCCCTGTCCTGCTACGTCACTGCACGCGTCCTGGCTGTTGGCTGGAATTTCAAGGTTGCTTTTTAAGAGAGTGCCGCCGTCCTATAGTGCCGTCTGCTAAAACAAACTAAATGAGGCGATCATAGAGTAGAAGTAATAAATAAATAAAAACAAATTCTATTCTATACAAAAGCGGAAACAGAGTAGTAAATCTGATCAGGTGGTGCCTTCTGAGTTTGTCGAAGCTTGTCTGGCTCACACCTGCCCGATTTGTCCTTACAGTGATGTCCATCAGCCAATGATCGGACAGGAAATAAATTTACCATTGGTGCCCCGCCAAAATGCAAAGGCGTAAAAAAACCAGAGAGAACGTCTTTTGAAAGAGAACAATCGCCACCTATGGATTACATCATGGACAGTGCATGCACCACGACTTGAGAGCACTGAGAAAACATGGCGGAACTGAAGGCGGCCCCGGTGCTGTCCACGCCGGCGGAGAACATGTTTGAGGCGGCCGAGCCGCTGCCCGACTTTGCAGCGCTGCCCCGCAGGAGCGATGACGAGCTGCGAGGCGTCTACGAGGTTGAGCGGACGGCCCGCGAGATCCACGCGGCCAAGCGGAGGCGGGTGGCCCTGCAGTTTCCCGACACGATGTTGGGCGACGCGCCGCGCGTGGTCGGCCTGCTGCGGGCCGAGCTGGCAGTACAGCGTGGGGGAAGAGAAGGAGGAGAACATAAAGAAGGAGGAGAACAAAGGAAAGAAGGAGGAGAACAAAGGAAAGAAGAAGAGGAAGAGGAAAAGGTCTACATCCTGGCGGACACGTCCTACAGCGCGTGTTGTGTCGACGAGGTGGCAGCCGAGCACGCAGACGCAGACGTGGTCGTACACTACGGCCGGTCGTGCCTCTCGCCAACGTCGCGGCTGCCCGTCGTCTACGTCTTCACGCGGCACCCGCTCGACGAGGCCCAGGTGGTGGCTGCCTTTGTCAAGGAGTTCCCCGATTCGACATCGGAAGCGACAGAAGCCTCCCGCCACATCATCCTCATGGCCGACGTGACATACCAGGACCACATGCCGGCCGTGCACGCACACCTGCTGCGCCTGGGCTACGGCGCGCGCGTGTTCTCGACGGCCGTCGTGCACAACCCCGTCGGCAGCCTGCCCAACCGGACGCTCGTGGATGCCCGCGGCCAGACGGTGGCCGACGACGCCGTTCAGCTGAGCGAGTGCGCCGTCTTCCACATCTCGGCGCCACCGACGTCGCTCCTGCTGGCGCTCGCTGCCAAGGTGCGGTCTTTTATCGTTTATCCAACGCTGGACGGAGATGCGGACGCAGATACAAACACGAATGCAAACACAAACACAGACTTGAGCAAAGCAGAGCCCCCCGCGCTGCTCTCCCCGGCCACCAGGGGCATGCTCGGCCGGCGGTACGCCAAGGTGCTCAAGATGGCGACGGCCGGCATCATCGGCATCCTCGTCAACACGCTCTCAGTCAGCAACTACCTCTCGGCCGTGGACAACATTCGGCGCCGCATCGCCCGCGCCGGCAAGAAGAGCTACATGGTGGTGGTGGGAAAGCTCAACCCGGTCAAGCTGGCCAACTTTGCCGAGATCGACGGCTGGGTCGTGGTCGGCTGCTGGGAGAGCAGCTTGCTGGAGGACGACGCCGGCTTCTACCAGCCGGTTGTGACGCCGTTTGAGCTGGAGATGGCCCTGACGAGCGATGAGGAGCGCATCTGGGGGCTCAAGTGGTGGGGCGGACTCGAGGGCCTCGGCAGCGTCCCAGAAGAGGATGAGGAAGGGGAAGAGGAAAACGCACAGGACGAGGCGGAGGAGGGCGACGGCACTGACGATGAGGAGTCCGAGTCTGAGGTGCCCCAGTTTGACCTGCGCACTGGCCGGCTGGTCACCAACAGCCGACCCATGCGGATGTCCGCAAAAACAAGGAGGAAGAAGAAGAAGACGGAGAAGAAGAACGATACCAGGGGCAATGCTGACGCGCCGTCCTCGTCGTCGACATCTGGGGCACTGACGCTCCGGGGAAAGGCCGAGTTGGCAACCATCAACGGCGTTGTTAGTCCGGGAGCCGAGTTCCTCCGGTCAAAGCGGACGTGGCAGGGCCTGGGCACGGACTACAATGCCGACGAAGAAGAGCCGAGCACACTCATCGAGGAGGGCCGAAGCGGCATCGCGCGGGGATACACTGTAGGCGAGGACGCCTCCAGGACATGATGCATGACATACCGAGCAGCATGGCCCAGGTCTGGCTGTGCTTCACCGAGATGTGACGACAGAATTTTGGTTAGTTTGGGGCGAAACACACATGTGACCAGCGGGTCACAATGAGAGGCGTTTATTGGCAAGGGTTTGTCTCGGGAGGATGAAATGGCCATCTGGAAGAGAGCTAATCTGTAAGGGTGAAACCGGATTGGTGGATTGGTAGATTGGTAGAGAAAATAGCAATACCCCCCGTGCATGTGCTGTTGTGCTGGTGTGGGCTTCTGTGAGCGCTGTTCTGTGTTGGTGTAGTGCTCTTCGCGAGTCTGCCAATCACGTGCCAGCGCGCCTCACTAAAAATCTTGGGCGCCACAAACGGGCGCCACAGCAGGGAAAGTGAAACCGTGGCGCGTTCTTTCCTCGACTTTGGGCTACCACAGACAGATTAGAAGAGGCAAGGGGCAGAAACAAAAGAGGGAAAGAGGGGCAGCAAGAGATCGCAGAGATCGCAGAGATCACAGAGATCACAGCAAAACAGAGGCCGACGAGCGCGAGACACACAACACAACACCCGCTCACACACGCAA